>JAEMON010000005.1:16359540-16373349 GCA_030264115.1 Lygus lineolaris
CCAGAGGGGGGCGTGGTACAAAAAAGTTTGGGAACCCCTGCTTTAGACCTTCTTATTGTTATGTACTATAGACACCCTATACAAGGGTCCTGATTCAGTTTGTCAAAACAATGCCTTCAGGCTAAAACGAATTTTGGTTTATTATTTTCAATAGTGCATGTTTGGAATCGAAAACGAACATTTTTGTAACCCCCAATTCAAAATTCGATGGTTACGTTTCAAGATACGTATTTTGTCCCTTTATAGATCACCCATCTGCGAAAATTCTATTTGACATGAGTGAATAGATACCACCCTACCGAAATTATACCACTCGGTTGATAATAATTATTTCTCGAGTATAATGAGTAGGTACCTACCTACTATCCGAGAGTTACATGTCTTTCATAACGTAATGAGTAACTAAGTAAAATTATAAAAGTAAACAAGAAACTCGATTCGGTGAAAAAGGAAACGCTGCAAATTATTACACAATGGTTTATTATTTTCTGCATAGATCACCCATCTACAAAGATCCTATTGACATAAAATACCCACCTACCGCGGGGTTCACAATCATCTCTTAGCGACAATGAGTAGGTACCTTCTTGTAATTATTAAGTTGTGTCATTAATTTATTCTTAACTAGCTGACCCGGCAAACGTTGTTTTGCCATATATATAAATGATCTCTAGCCGGTTACTTCTAGACGGCCGGATTTCTAGACGGTTGGTTGTCCAGATCACAAACGCTCGCTTCGCTCGCGTGACAGTGGGACAGAGCCCTTATTTAAAAATAATGATTGATCGTAGAAGGGTGAAAATTGAGGATTGTATGTATTTTTGTATGTTGTATCATAAAAAAATAGAAATTTAAAATTTTGTCTAAAAAATAAAAAAAAAACATTTTAGGGGTGGACTACCCCTAACATTTAGGGGGATGAAAAATAGATGTTGGCCGATTCCCATAGATACCGTGATAAGTACAAAAAATTTCATCAAAATCGGTTAAGCCGTTTCGGAGGAGTATGGCAACGAAAACTGTGACACGAGAATTTTATATATTAGATGAAATTCAGTACCTAACTGGAAGCTTCTGAAAACAACAACAAACTTGGTTCGGTGGAATCGAAAGAAAGTTGCATTTGAACAGCTGATATTCAAACGGAGATTTTGCCTACTCGGGAAGAATTGCGATTCACACTCGTGTTTCTGCTCTTTTTTTCGTTCAACCCTTAAGTCCTTACAGGGATCGAACGGTTGGTCCACAAGGTCTCATTCGACG
Source organism: Lygus lineolaris (assembly GCA_030264115.1). Classification (NCBI taxonomy): domain Eukaryota; kingdom Metazoa; phylum Arthropoda; class Insecta; order Hemiptera; family Miridae; genus Lygus; species Lygus lineolaris. The sequence continues at coordinate 16,360,804 of JAEMON010000005.1, forward strand.
CTAAAAATTGTGTGCTATTCGAAATTGATGGAAAAAATATACCTTCCTATTTAAAATTTTCGAGCTAGGGCGTTTTGAAAATTGCATCCCCATTTTCTACCCCTTAGAGAAGACTGAAGGTAACGCCGAGCTTCGCGGCACAACTAGACCCTGAATGGGGCCGGTATACCACATTTCATTAATTTTGGACCATGGTAACTAAGGAAAGTCCCGCGTACGGCGGACGGACGGATTTTTTTTTTTATTCGATATTTGGATTCTACGTATTTTGAAACGTAAAGCCTCAAATTTTGAGGGGAGATAAATTTTTTTTTTTTTTTTGTAATCGTGCTCGATTATTAAGGTTCATTATTAAAAATAATAAACCAAAAAAGTGGCGTTTGATCAGCTGCGATATTCGAACAGGAATTGCACATACTAAGGAATTAATTTGCGATTTGTAGAATCGATTTCTGAAGATTGTCTTAACTGTGGACACCCTGTAGATTATGAACTCTGGGAGAAATAGTGATTGGGGAAATGGCATTTCTTGTAGGAAGGTGACATAAGAGCTGTCGATCCTATACTCTTGCTAACACGTTCAAACAACATTCCGGTGACACTAGCCTGATTTACAATATCCCATTCATTAAGGGGCCAAGGACCCATGTAATTCAGTTTTTCACATTTTTATCAGCCAATTTTCGTCCAATTGATGCAGTTTGCGGCATTCTTCTTGTCATTAAATTCCCTAGGGAGAGCATCTGTGTATAATTTTAAATTCGTAATTTTGGATTTTTCAAGTCCTTTTTTAAAAGTCAAATTGGCAAAAATGCCCATAGACTCTGTAGAAAATAAAAAAATAGGAAGAATGCCGCCAACCTCATCAAAATCCGTTGGAAATTTGTCGAGAAAAATGGAAAAACTGTGCAATGCTAACATAATGGTAAGGGGAGGGGGTAGGGTGGAGGTTACCGTATTTTAATCGTATTGGTCCTAAGTAGTAATAATGTTATAGTAAGAGTTATGATAAACCCTTCGGTAGCTGAGATTTAGGCATTTTTGAAGGACATTTTGGGCTCCGTCCCTTGCCCCCTTAATATGCACCGCTCCTGAAAAAATTGAAATATTTATCACCCAGCTGCCACCGAATGAGATTGCCTTCCGGTCTTACTGCGGTTCCTCATACATATTTCACTCTCATGTTGTTGTTCCATTGAAGTCTCACGATCCTCTAGAATGCATCAATATGTATAGGTACCTACTTGAAATTTACAAATACCTATTGTGATATTTTGGTTTATTATTTTCAATAATGAACCTTTGGAATCGAGCACGAAAAAAAATTTAACCCCCCCCCCTCTCAAAATTTGAGGTTTTACGTTTCAAGATACGTAGAATCCAAATATCGAATAAAATAAAATCCGTCCGTCCGCCGTGCGCCGTACGCCGTCCACCGTACGCGGCACTTTCCTTAGTTACCATGGTCCAAAATTAATGAAATTTGGTACACCGGCCCCATTCGGATTCTAGTTGTGGCGCGAAGCTTGGCGTTACTGTCAGTCTTCTCTAAGGGGTAGAAAATAGGGGATGAAAATTTCAAAACGCCCTAGCTCGAAAATTTCAAATAGGAAGGTATATTTTTTTCCATCAATTTCGAATAGAACAAAATTGTTAGCATCGAATGAGACCTTGTGGAGCGTTTTAGGACCAACCGTTTGATCCCTGTAAGGACTCAAGGGTTGAACAAAAAAAAAAGGAGCAGAAACACGAGTGTGAATCGCAATTCTTCCCGAGTAGGCAAAATCTCCGTTTAAATATCAGTTGTTCATATGCAACTTTCTTTCTATTCTACCGAACCAAGTTTGTTGTTTACTTTCAGAAGCTTCCTTAGTTACTGAATTTAATTATGGATGAATGATAAAACTCTCCGATAATAATAATTACAAGAAGGTGCCTACTCATTGTCGCCAAGAGATGATTGTGAACCTCGCGGTATGTGGGTATTTTATGTCAATAGGATCTTTGTAGATGGGCGATTTATACAGAAAATAATAAACCGTTGTGTAATAATTGGCAGCGTTTTTTCAATGAAGATTATGCTTTCAGAGGCATAACCGTTGAACTTAAACCTGTGGAAGAGTGTAGGTCAACCATTCCAGTTGAGAAGTAACAGAGACATAGGTATTATATTAATAAGGGGATGTTCAAACAAGATCGTCTACAGAAAATATTAGAAAACTCGAGAGAAACTACGAGTACCAGCAGTTTCTCAAAAGTCCTGATCATTTAAAAGTGTCAACAAATGGAACCCACTTACCAGAGTTTTGAAGGGTAATATTTTTTGCTTGTTAAAAATCGTGGCATGGTTTGTAAGACTAGTTAGCAGTGGGTGTGTGAGTGAGTAGTTCTCTTCTCACTTTTCCAAATGGTTGCTTTCAGTGTGAGCTTCGCCGGAAAGGTTCTTGAAATTAATGACTTCACCAAACCCCCTTCAGCCTTGAGAGAACCCTCAACCTCAAATAAATTTGACAAGCTTTCTTAGATTGCTACCGTCGTCATGCAGACGCATCAATCCTTCTTTATGCTCAGTTATGGGAACCTCCTCAACGTTCAAAGCATTTCAGAAAAGGAAGTCGTCCCGTTTCTGCCCTTTCATGAATGACTATCTGGGGCATTGAGGCATTCGCCATATAATTAGCAGCCTTCAAGCCCTGATGAAGAAACTATAGTTTACGAAAGCTGGCCGATAGAGGCGTATCTTTAGTTCTGACCCTTTTCCCAATACTTGACACAGTATCATCGAGCTTGGAATGACTTTAAAATATTCCTCAAGTTTCGTACGGCTTAAGGAACGTATGGGGTTGAAACTTCGGAAAAGCCCGATAGCATAATGGTTCTGAATTGTAATATTATTGTTTAAATAGTTTTTTAGCAGGCAAATTTTACGTACCTACTACCTACTACCTTGGGTGTGGATAAAGGGTTTAGGATGAACGCTTTTCGTTCTCTAGCCTTCAGGTGTGAACCAAATGTAATATATCATGAGAGTGACCCAAGCAGTAAACAGGTCTGTCCTCTGCTAATTTCCGAGTCTCAGATCTCGTTCAGTTCACCTTATCCTAAACTAGGTATTTGTTTCGGTTCGTCGGGGGCTCCTATTATTCGACTCTTGCATCTTCAGCAAAAGAACCTTTTAGGAGCAATAAAAAATTTCATGTGGATCATAAAACAGTTCATTGATACCAGCGAAAACAGAGCGATGAGTTAATTTTACATGAGATGAGGAAAAGAATGCGAACATTGTAAAGTCAGCCATTTTAATGGGCTTTTAAAACTTGGTGGAGTAGATACTCGAAAGCTTTCATACTGCCTCTTTTTCCATTAATGCTACTCTTCCGGAGTTCAAAAAAAATGAGTGGGCCAGCACTAAGAGTGAGGCAAACTTTTAGAGGCTTTTTTTTACTGGATCTACGACTTCTTATAATTTATTATAAAACTCTAAGTGGCGAGGATTTGTACGTTTCTATTTAGTAGGTAGGTAGGTAGTATCGCCATGCACAACCAATGATGCGAGCAAAAGAGCGACTACTAAAAGCGAGCAAAGTGAGTGAATCCAAATGTACTCACAACTTAAAAAAATAAAATAATGTTGGATTTATATGCTTGATCTTAGTCAAAAATAAGGTGTACCTACTGAGAAGAAATAGCATTTTGTGAGAAAATTGGAAAGTAGGTACGTCACCAAGTGGTTGTGGCACGTTGTATGATTTTTATATAAAGGTAAATCATATGTTATTAGTTACAATCGCTCACGACCCAGTCCCCGCTATGTTCTTTTTACGGCCTAATCTATGGCTGCTCCTGGGATTGTGAGTCCATTCAAGAGCTGTCACCTGATCTGGCCAATGACTACACAATAGCTGGGCCGGGTTGGATGGCTACCTTCCTTGCAGCAAGGAGGAGGAGGAAATTATTATGTACCTACCGTCAGATTTCACCCCCTTGACACATTGAGCCAGTCCAAAACTGCCAATACCTATAATTTACTCTTGTGGAAGACGACAATAATTTTGGGTTCGTCTTTCTTCTGGTGATTCGGAAGGTAAGAACGGTGGAGCTCAATTGTTTTATTGATCATACCATAGAGTTATTGTTATTATACCTTCGCTATTATTAATTCGTTCATATTATTAAAGCTAAAAGTCTGATTGTTTTTCGAAATAATTATTTGTGTTAATTTTTTCATAACTGTGGTTTTGGAACTGAGATACATCATTATTTCTCCAGTCAAATTTACGACGTTCAATGTAAGTTTCTCCCCAACCGAATCGGTTTTTTGATCTCAATGGAATTCGGGATTTTGCAATAAAATACATGTTAGGTTACAATATTGAGGTATTCGCTATTTCGGCAACTTTGTAGGTAGAACATTATACTATCTGCCTCTATTAAATATTAAGATATGGAGAACTCATTTCGTATGAAAGCCGGACATTATATGACTATCACCATCCTACTTTACAATGATTTCCAGATTGTAGCCACCTAGAAAAATATGTATACCCTGAAATATGAAACATCAAATTTTGAGGAGGTTAAACATATTTTCTCGTGTTCGATTTAAGAGACACTCTATTTGTATGAAATATTCAAAACAATGATTTAACCTTTCCGTCGAGGAAGATACCTACCTCAAATCTGGAGCAGGAAAAAGTTGTTTAGACTAGTAGTTATTTCTTAATGGCGGAAGGAATTTCCATCTCGGCGAACCGGCAATAGGAGAAGCCTTCTTGAGCGCTCGGATCGCTAATGAGCAACTTGCAAACAAAATGAGGACATCGGAAGGTGAAAAAAGGGATTCAGGGAGAGAAATGGGGGAGATGAGAGGATCAAGTGGGGGAGGAGTCCTCAAGAATGGTCGATTTCAATTATTGAAGAAGCCGGATGTAAGCTTAGGTAAGGGGAAAATACGGAAACAACTAGTACTGGGGACGTAAGAAACACGAAGACAACCTCACGATAGGGCCTGAGGGAATACTGGAAGTATTAATTAGAGAGAGTTGACTTAGAAAAAGGTCAAGGTGATGCGAGGTAATATTCTCGGTAGCCACTATTCGCCCAGCATTTCCCTTCTTGGAATCACTCGAATGAAATTATTGTAGCCGAACGTCGGAAATCGAGGAGATGCTTCCGGTAAGAGAAGTTTTGATCATTAAAGGGGTTGAACATTAAAAGCAAAATAATTAGGAAGATGAGAATACGAAATTCAGCTTCCAGGCATTCCTTTGGCAATTCCCACCAACAAAAGCGTTTGCATCCGTTGGAATGAATTTTCATTTCGCCCGCTTCTCTTTTTCAAAGTAGATTTTCGGCTATGGAAACGAGATAAGAAAACTTTTACACGGCCGGCTGAACAACACAGTATACTGATTGCAATGACTTACAGTAGGATACGCAAACGTTCTCCATGTAATTTCCCCTCTACTCCAAAGTAATTTGTGTGCCACAACGGTTCCAATTTGGCATATCAAATGAAAATATGTCGCCTAATTAAGAGTTGCGTAAAGCGGGTATAATGAAAAACCAGTCATCCAGCATGAGTTTATGAGCAAATTTTCAAAGAATCATTTTATCCGATTTGGTGGGTGATTCATTTAGGAATATTTGCGCTGATTCCGAATTTTCGTTCCCAAGTTTAGGCTGGAAATTTGCACCAAAACCCTCAAAAACATGTTTTCTTCGAAATTTGACCTCTTGGAGTAGGTAGGTACTCCGAAAATGCTGGCGAACGAGCTGATCCTTTCTTATTGCTATATTACAATAGGATGGGGGAACTGAAGTTATTTGGTCTACCCTTAATATTATAAAACATTTTGCAATGTTTTTGGATTTTTTGAGCATTTACAGGTTGAGATACCGTCTGGAATGACACATATATATTGTATACATTTTCTTAGAGCGCCCCCTAATGGCCATCATGGGCTGAGGGGGCAAGTCATAAAATAACTAGATAAATTTAAACTGGTAATATTGGGAAGGACGCCCAGGACTTGTACGACGCCAGCTCGAGGAAGAGAGAGAAGAGATGGTCCATCTGATGGATGAAATAATACATATATGCCCCTAAGGAATGACCACCAGTTTAAATATAAACCAAGCAGGACGCAGTTGGTGACACCACGGAGTACACCTGCCGATATATGCCCAACTCGAGTAACTCCGTGGCACTTTTCCCGCACCACACCCCGCGCCATGAGAAGGTCGCGGCCGTGGTACATGTAAGTACCACGGCCTGAAGCTTAATATTTTTCATTTGTATGTATACATATATGAAAAATATTAAACTTTAGGAATCGTTTTAGAATGGTTTGAAACGGATTTCTATGGAGAAAATTTCCAAAAATTCACCTTAGTAAAATTTTGAAGCCATCGCAATATCTTCATTTTTTTCAAAAATTCGATAATTATTAAAGGATGAGAGCGAATTTTAATGTGTAATGTATTTCAACAATACGGGGTGTCCCACTAACTACTACCCCCCTCCCCCTCCTTTGAATTTTAGAAAAAAATTCAAATCGTAACCTCCCTTTGTTTTTGCGTAGAATCCAAATGTAACAATTTTGCGAACGTGCGCAATACGCACTAACTTTATTTTTCGAATAGGAACCCCCGTTTGGTTTTGCCAAAGTTTTTTTGTGTTATTAATAAATTAGCACATGCGATAAATGATTTATTGGGTTATTTTCTCACTCTGAATCGTGGTGGAATCAGTTTTTTGATTTTGGGCAACACTACCTAGTAAAACAGCGGAAGAGTACTGGGTTCAAGGTATCTTCAAAGCAGTATTGGGCAAATCGATAAACTGATACCACCTATCGATTCAGCGTGAAAAAATACCCCGAAAATCATGTATTGCATGTGGTGTGACGGAGTCACGGTTTGCTCCTCCAAGGAACAGTTACTCGTACCTACAGCAACCTGTGTACACGTTGTAGTTCAATCTGAATACTCTATTATCTTTCCCTTTACCAAAAGTGGTTCATACCCTGAATATGGGTATTTGTTATACCATTTCAAACTCCCCTAGTGTTCCTCATTTCTATTATAGGAAAAATATAACCAAAACAGTTAGGTATATCTGTGTATTACTTGGACCTTCCTTCCTCCTTCTATATAAATCATGGAGTAGGATTTAGGAAACATAATACACCAATAATCAAAGTGTGATTTCCTCTAGGCAACTCACTTAATACCTCGAACATTCGTGTTATTTCAAATCTCTATCACTGAACCCTAGTGGATCACATTTCAGTGGCGATTCACTACTTACACAAACCTCGATTTTTGGCAACTTGCGCCCATCGCCTCGTACTCTATAATTCAAATGATTGATTATTTTTTTCATGAAATTTTACGTAGAATCTGAATCTGCAATAACAAGTAGAGGTTCCTTTCCGAACTAAACAATGTCAGTGCGCGTTGATGACTTTTTGCGCACAATTTTCATATTTGGATTTTGCGTAAGAAGTAAAGGTGAGTTGTTATGATTTGGAATTTTTTTCCAAAATGCATACTGAGGGAGTTAGGTAGTTAGGTGAATAGGTACAATGAATCGATAACGTATTTCCATTAGAAGAGTTGTAGCAGCTTTCTACAAGTTAATTCACGTACAGGTCACAGGTGTAGCAGGGGTTACAGAGTTGTAGCAGCTTTCTACAAGTTAATTCACGTACAGGTTACAGGTGCTGGAACTTAGTTCGCCTTCTTCAGGCATGATATTGCTATTGTGGCTGTCTAAAAAGTCAAATTTGGATATGGTTATAGTATGGAAGGTCCCAGGCTGGGCTATAGGTTCCAGGCTAAATGCGCCTCTTATATTGGAATATTATAGAGACAAATATTCATGAGCCAGACCATCAAAAACTATCCCAATTTTCAATTTTGGATCGAGACAGATTCATCCTCCCTCTCAGTCCTCAGATGAATCCATGTAAAGCTTGCTATTTATTATACATCAAACATAGACACGTAGGTATCTACGTGTCACACCCAATAGCCAGCTATAATCCTGTTACGATTCAAATGACGCTGGGGCAATGCTACCACTCCTTCAAGACTGAGCGGTCATGCGGGTCAGGTATACCTACAGCCCCTTGTACTATAGCAAACCATTGCGAAGTGTATATCTCACTCCAAGTGTTTTTTGTACCATAAGATGTTACAAGGATACCCTAAGGATTATGTTGAGGGTATTATCATTCGTTGTGATTTATGAATTTGAGGTGTTTGAGTGAATCGTGTGTTCTTTTGAAACCAAAGTGGGATGCAAGGATTTTCCAATATCCTTCTCCGTCATCGTCGAAGCATTCTTCATTCGCAACCGTTTATGTTCAGGTTCAAAAAGGTTGCAATACCAAACGATGTCATAAATACCCGCTGTTTACATATTATGAAGTAGGATTGAGATCGCTATCAATTCAGCATATTGTTGTTCATTATTAAATGTGTGTACCGACAACCATCTTTCCTAGATTTAATGAAACGATATGACTGTGAAAATCGTTCATTTCGAGGATGACAAGACAATGTAGACACTTCGGTTGGTATGGATGAGTACCACTTTCGATGTAATATGCCGGTCATTATTTTATGTACCCATAATTTTCATTATTTGAGTTTTTTCGATATACTAGTATTATTTGTATGTTCATAAAGCCGTTTGATCTGAACCAGAACGTTGCTCTGAAAACAAAACATGTTTCACTTCACCCTCACGATATCCAACTCCTTTTACTTCATAAAACATAATGAAATCATGTTCAACCCTCATGTTTCCTCTCTAAGCCCAAAGGTACACTGCAAAACTTACTAGAGATGTTGTTTGTCTGCAGGCACGCGGGAGCTGAGCTTGGAGGAGGTGTTGACCAAAGTAAGGGAGCGGGCCAAGATCAAAGCAAATCAAGCGAAAGTGAACATAAAAAGGCCACCGACTCCACCCCCGGAGGACCTGCCCAGGTTCGATGTAGAACAGTTGACCAACAGCACAGCTCAGCTGGGCGGAACGGCTTACCTCAGTTGTCGCATCAAGAATCTCAATAATAGAGCGGTACGTTTGGGTTATCATATTTTCGCGAATCTCTAGCACGATAATAGTACCTACCTACCACAAAATTGAGTTATTTTGACGTTGAGCCCCTCCATCCCATAATGGAAGTAGGTTCGATGAGGTCATAATTTTCAAGAAAATAAGTAGGATATCCATCCGACAGTCCACTCTACAGTGAAGCCGACAAACAGACATTCACGTAACCGAAAATGTTCAAAAAGCTTCAAAATGCCAAAAGCAAGTGGAAATTTCGAATAAGGATTACATTTTTCTAGTTCATAGTAGAAAGAAAGCAGAACCTAAAGATGGGGCAGGTCAATAATGAAATGTATCTAATCGTCTCAGATGTCTCAAAAATCTGATAGGTACATTCGAATTCCTCTAAGACCAATGTGAGATCGCTCTGAGGTATTTTCTACTTTGTGAGGGCAGTAGTTGAAAAAATTATTCACACATTTAAGTGGCCCTTGATTTGGAAAATAATTACTGTTGGATTTTGATTTGAAAAGGCGTGGTACCTAATAAAACGCTGTTCACAAAATGGCCACGAAATTCTGCAACGCAGTGTTTCAAATCCTGTAACGAGCGTGCTCTAAACATGGTTTATAGTTTTAGAATAAGTTAGGATTCGGTTGTTGGGAATAAATAATACATTTTTTATTTTTACTGGAAAGTCACATTTTTTATTCATCACCAATGTGTGTGTGTGTGCCCTTTGCTGGGGCAGATATTCCTCGTTCTCTCAGTGTGGAGACAATTTGAGATAAATATTCAATGTACTGTGTACACCCTCTGGCTAGCGGGTGTAATCAGAAATTCACATATCGCAAGCGTTTTTCGGCCGCAGTCCCCTTCCAATTATTTTTGCCGGTTCACCGAGCTGATCAGTAAGTTTATCACTTGTAAAACCTTCTCCCGCTATCGAAAATTCTCCACAGAATAAATCTTCCTATCGGGAAGCCGTGGGAAGCAACGTGGGGAACCGTAAATAATCTGTCAAATAAAAATGTTTTGGGCGGAGAAGGTCTAGGACATCCATTGTAGATACGAGTTCATGTGGTGAAGCGCCTATTGAGTCGGTGATATGTGTGCTGAGGGTGGCAAGGGGTAGGTTGGTGGATTCTTGGTGGCCATTCATCTTCCCTCTAATAACAGAATACCACCTACCTACGGGCGAGCCTCGCTTCCCACGGAATGCTGAGATATGAACCACCGACGCTCAAGGGGTCCACCTTTTCTCTTCATAATACGAGTAGCAATCTTGTTATTTCATCAACCGAATTTCTTGGTATTTTTGGTTGAGGTGCAGTCGCAAATTATGAGCCTACCAGCAGTAGCAGGGAACCGCTGTGCTCGCTCAGCCGTAAGAATGAAATATTTATGATCCTATCAGTTACTGAGGATACGGTGTCCAGGGGAAGACTCACGCAGAACGAATCCCAAGGGCCTGAGGATCGTCGACTGTCAGCATATTATAGTATAGAGTTATTTAGATTTATAGGAAATAGTTATAATCATCTTCACCATGCTGATTCACGAGGGTAGAAAGAGTCACCATGCACCCTAGATTCCGAAAAACACCACATACCAGCCCTAAACAGTCTGAAAAGCAGAGGCTACCCTCTCTCTCCCCGAAAAAAATTTCGGGCTGGATTCCGAATGAGATTCATCATTGAAAATAATAAACCAACAACTGAAGAGTTTCACTAAAATTTAGGATTTTTGATTATTCAGTTCAGTATATTCTACAAAATTAAATATAAATTGATTGGATAAATCTATACAGAAATTAAACAACGTTGGAAAATAATACTTAAGATCATAAATAATTAACTCACAAAAAAGTTGCGTACAATGTCTATATGAGGTAGGTATTTCCCTGTGTGTGGTGGTTCCATTGGTTCTTCCACTGGAACGTCGAGGGTCATTGCAGTACACAGGCAGAGACGATTTGTCCAAAACTCGCTTCATATCGGGGATGAAGGATCGTCTCTCTTCCGCCGCCACTGGCGCTCTTCGCCCGAGTTGAAAATGTTACCGGGGATTAATTAGAACCATAATTCAGTCCGAGGCGGCGACGGGAGGCCGCGGATAGTGAATAATGAACCATTCATCCCCAACAGGTCCTGCAGTTTCACTCGCTTCCAGTGAACTCTTTTGCATCCTCTGTCTCATCCTGTTGGTTACTGTTTCTCAATGGATCCACCTCGATGGATGTTACTCAATGGAGCACAAATAATACTTATGTGTGCTCACGACCCATTCGTCCACAATATGGAGCTTGTTTCATCAGTCAGAGAGAAAATAACACTGAGCCTGGCACATTCGTTTTCTTGTATGCACATAACGGGACAAAGTAAGTTGATCTATAACCGTTAAGCACGTTCAGTGTCTTCTACCCAAAGCTGCTGATGGCTCATCACTGTTTCTGGTCTAAAAGATGTTTGAATTTTTCGATTTTTCCAGAAGTACGAACGTATCGTATCTTATCCTGCATCGTACCGTGTCTTGTAACCCATGTAAATAAACCTAAGCCATCCTTGATCCCAGATAAAATATTACTTAGCTCTCAGTTGTTCAACACTCAAGGAAAAATGCTGGAAATAAGAATGCAAAGGTTTATTTTTTTCCATCAATCATAAACTCAAAGAGAGAAACGTTCTTATGAATACAACGGGATCTGGCAACCAAACAAATCCATCCTATTTTGACCTATAAACTATAAATGCACATGGAGTGTTCAAAACAATTTTAGTGTTTAAGGAAACATTATAAAAGTATTATTCTGGTATTATTAGTAATAATTCATAATTATACTGCTAAAAGGAGAAAAGTCAAGATTTCAACTCCCTCAGGGTATGAGTGTATGTATGTGCGTATTTATTTCATCGAACCGAGATTACTACACGAACCAATAATTCAAAGAATCTGAAATTTCGTTCGTAGTTCGGGTTAAGACCTATTTTGGTCCTATATGAATTTCGGAACATTCAGAACAGTATACATTAATGACTGCGAATGGGCGAACGTGAAATACACCGAGCCATGCAATCCAAGGATCACTCTACACCAGATCAAGTAATCCTGGTTCGGGAGGGTCTTTTGACAATGAACTCCTGTCGAAATCATCACGCGGAAGATTTACCCACGTTACAGTTAGAATTAACAACCGTTTTCAGCTCCCAAAAGGATTCCAACAAGACTTCAAGAAGTGTAACCTTGGGGCTAGCCTGTGGCAACTCTTCCCTACTTTAGGGCAACTCTTAGGGTAACTACGAAAAGTTTGGATCTAGGAACAAACCTATTAGCTCTGGGGAAGAGGTTGCAGTTTGAACTACCCAAACGTTTCGAATTTGGGTTGATATAACAACTCGGGTATTAATTTATTCATTAGTTATTTGTACTATGTACTATGTTTTGACATGTTATGTCTTTGCTTTGGCACATTAAAATAAAAA
>JAEMON010000005.1:16374349-16387208 GCA_030264115.1 Lygus lineolaris
CAGGAGCTTTCCAACGAATGGTGAACGATTTCTGTGCGATTACTCGTAAAATTGCGGAAGTTCCATTTCCCTACCAACGGCTCGGTTGTACGTGAAAATCATAATAAAATTTCGTCACCCATCCACGTCACCCATTCATCGTAACGTTTTTCGGTTAGTTAGTCCAAGGCTAAAACACATTCTGTGTTAAAATTCGCAAGAAGATAGTTGCTCCAATTTGAAGTGTTCGGCATCGAATTATCAAGTTTAATGTTTTGTGATTTACAAAATATCAATGGTATCGAAAGAAGGCAAGTTTGGTGTCTTACTAGAGGTCAAATGTTTGAATTGTCGAGGTCAAAAATGGCTTCTTTTTTTGGAGATTTCAATTGGTGAAAAAGTAGATATATATTTCTTCTCTCGTCTGCGAGACCTCGTTACAGTCTAAGTACTTATCATGTTTATGAAAATCGACGAGGTTTTCAGCTCACTATACAATATTGGGTGTTTTTCCAAACATGGACTCATGAGGTAAAGCGTTCAGAAAAATCCCATTCACAACAATTCCACGTTCGTAACGTTATTCCTTGTCTGACTCCCTCTTTGTCACTTGAACGACCCATTTCCACCCGAATCATTACTTTGGGGATGTACTTCGGGTTCCCGCGTATTCCTACTATGGATCGAGACCAGTCGATACGGTGAAAATAAAAATCTTCCAGAATCTGATCAGGTAGGTTATGCAGCCAGTTTTTCTTGATTATGGCCGAGTAGGTAATGTTTAAATTATTCATATGTACCAATCTGAACCCATAATTTGAGTTTCAGTCATAAATGTGCGACTTGATATCGAACGAAAGGCTTTTTTCTTTAATTTTGAGACAAATAGAAAAACAGAGATGATAATCACTGGCACTACAATCCTCCGTACTTACATTTAGGTACTAACTTTAAGTTAGAGTGGAACGTGAAGTTTCACGTTGAGCACGAATATACATAATTTAGGATACCTAAGTAGGCCTCCACCTCTTCAGAAAAGAGAGTTGTTTCGATGTTCTCACTATTATGACCATCTACAATGGTTGCAACAATTATTATGTATTGTTTTCTTAATTATTTTGCCTTGGTGGAGACATTTTGTCATGAGTCAGAACTGCTAAGAAACATGTAGATGTGGTAATGTGGCGAAGAATTGCATGTTAGACCTCAATGTTTCGTCGAAACTTCGGAAGATTTAGGACCTCCATTGAACATATTTGATTGAATAGACCACGCAAGTTCTCTACCATTTTAGGACCAAATACTTCCAGTATTGAATTTTTTATAAACGTGGCTATTTCAATGCTTTACTCAAGACCGGACTTGTGCTGCTCACCTGAAAGCAATTCAATCGACTCACACCTTGTACCGCGGTAATGGAAAATTCCGGCTGTTCCATTTTATTGGTTCAACTGAAAGATTCCAGTGAGAGCTTTCCGAAAAGGTTCTATATGTGGGGTATCCGATGATTGGAACGAGATGGAACACGAGAAAACATGATGGAAAACTAGTGCCAAGAAAAAGATACAGATGACGTCACCCACCCCTCGCCCACCTGAGGGACAACCTCCTCTCCTGAGAACATTATGACGTCAAGAGTGATCTTTTCACCCGTTTTACAGCCAACCTAATTTAAATTTTGAGATGAAAATCAGAACTGAAGGGTTTTCAAGGGTGCTAAATCCGAATTTGAAGTCGAAAATGCAAAATTCCTACACACCGGAATTCCCAAATTCACCCAAAGTAGAATGTAAACTTCTCGTAAAAGATATGCGCTGCAATAAACCCGACATTGCACCTCACAACGCCATCTCACACCCACAAAACTACCTTTAGCGGGGACATTCAAAGAATTTTTATTGCCCACTCCCCCGCAGCCCATACCTTAAATTCCTCCCGTAAGATGGGCCTCCATTCCTCCACATCTTCACATTTCTTGCCTTCGCTCGTTTTTTGAAGGCTAGAGTAGTTGGCATGAGGAAGGAATATCCTTACTCGTTTTCATCCTTACTTTTTTTTATTATTCCGTAGGTTGGGGTGTGTGGAATGGAATACATAACAGCCCTAATAAAATAGGTTTCCGTTACCTTCACATTTTCTTTTCCTTTCACCCGTTTATTTAGTTTGTCGTTGCGTTTATTCTTCTTGTGGGTTAACTTACCTGCAAACTTTAGCAACACCCTCAGTATTCTACATGGAAACTCAACTCCTCGACTTGTGGTAGAGTTACAGCGAATTCTAAAGAAAAAATGATGTAATTGTAATAGCTCCACAATTTTTGATAGGCGAATTTTCGCAAACTTATCCCATGAGAATCTGATTAAAATATTAAAATAAAATCCTGAAGGTTGTCTTTTTTATATGTACATAAATAATGTGGAATTATTGTGTACGAGAAAATCAGATTTTTTTCCTGCCTTTTTAATGTTAGTTGGAATAAAACAACACTGTCAGTACAAAGAAAGAAATTGTTTACCGTTCGGGTGTGGGGAAAACGTGGAATAAAATCTCAGCTGTTTGAATAGCAGGCAGGAATCCGAAGTCTCTCGAGAAACCCTTTCCTGCATCACTAAAAGAACTGAACCAAAGAAGAATGTGCTGAGATCGCATTGAGAGCAGTGAAAATAGACGTCATCAAGTCATAGGAGTATTTTGATCTCTCAGAAGAAACAAGATTTTAAAAATATATGATACCTGATGATTTATGATTTACCTTGATGGCTTTTTCTGGCCAAGGAGTTAGACCTTCATGAAGTGAACAAACCCCGACACTCTGCTGCGAAGCGGAAATTTTTTTTACCCTGCCCGCTGCCTGGCACTTCCGTCTATGATTGTAGCTCGTAATAAATATTGTTGTTGTTGTCTTTTATGTTAGTTGATTACCTAACATATTGATTGGGTTTATACCAAAAACCCCATAATGTCACAAAATTCGGGAGAAAGGTCATCCCATCAATAACTAATGATGTATACGTCTAATATAAACTATATTCATATTGATAATTCAGCAAGTATATGATACAGAAAATCGACCGGGATTAAGATACCGAATTGAACAATATCGTAGTCGGCATGAGGTTTTTATCGGTACCTACTAATTTAGAGTTTTAAAAATACATCATCTCGTCGAGGAGAGGGAAAATGTGCTGGAGTTGAGGGGTTTCGCGGAGGTCAACTAGGAAAACGCACACAAGTCGGATAATATACCCTACAGCCATCATAATCAGGTTGAAGGAATAACTTGCGACTTATAATCTGAGAAAACCCTTGTCAATCTATGACAACAATGAGAAAGCGACATTTTAACCATCAACCTTGTGCTTGACTATCAACGGAAGCTAATCCAATGTTTTATTTCCGGCACCAATTTTCATGAAATCTGGACGGCTCAAATCACATATATGGTTTTGGTACATTTGGAACCGTCACAAAAATTCTCTTCGCCGAATATCAATAGATGCCTATTCGCCGTGAAAAGTTGTGACCCCTAGCACCCAACAACAGCGTTTGATTAATCAACTTCACTATGAAATGCCAATTCCACGATGAAGAGAGTAAAATTTGGCACCCACCACTATAGCCTAAGACCCGGCCCGGAACTTACTCATCATTTGGCAAAAACCCCATGGGAATAGGTGCAGCTGTTCGAGTCATAAACCCTTACAAACAGACCTTTATAAGTGAGTATTCCCGACACGCTCACGGCGTGCCGGTTAGACGGATTTTAGTGCACTTTTTTTTTGGAAATTGCTCTAAAGGGGAGATTTACGGCTGTCTGTTTCACCGTTCCTGAATTCCTCCTTATTCGTCATATCCCTAGCGGCGTTCGGGATGATTTGTTTACGTTGTGAAGTGTTAATGTTGTTAGCAACGTTCAGAATTTTATTCGGCGGTTGAGTGTCATAAAATGAAGATTACGTCCACCCGAAGGGCGGGTTTTACTAGGTAGTGATATAGAATATAGATTTTTCGGAACTGTTTTGCTTTCGTGTTTTTATCCATCGATCAATCGTCTTTCTACCTACTTTCCTTTTTGATCGACTGTATCTTGAGTAAGTAGGTACATAGGTACCTTCCATGAACAAAAACTGTTTAATTCCATGAAAATTGAGTAGTTATCCTAAAATAAAATACCAATACCAGAACAATGGTCTTATGAATTGAGGTGAGAGGGGAAAAATTCAGTCTTGAGCGACTTTTTTCTTGTATCGGATGATATAAAACGGAGAAAAAAAGAGGCGGTATGACCTCGACAAACAACTTTTAAAACAACATCCCCCCTTCGAGCAAGTAGAATCAAAGAAAGGTCATGATAGCAGTTTTGAAGGGAGGAAAATTCCTTTTTGTTTTGAAGACGAACGTGCGCTGTTCATATGTGATGTTCTGAATACAAGAAAAATACATTTGAATGGCGTGGGCTGGATTGGTTTTATTGATTCAACTTATTTCCCTATGTGAGGATATTTATTACTGAGTGTCGACGATGGAATTTCGGATTGGATGTGAGATAAGTCTGTTTTTTCAGGTCAAGGTCCTAACATACGGGAAAAAATCTATGCATGTAGAAAACATTCTGTGACTGAGACAGCTGTAGTATAGAGACAGGGGTACTTTCAGTGAAGTTCGGTGAATTAATGTATTTTATTTCTATTATTTTGTTGATATACTCACTAAATCAAATCACCTCTTCCGGTTCCTTCCTGGTATGATTGAGAGTGAATTGCCTGCAGTGATGACAGCTAATGGGAACATGAATTTGACTTCACAAAAAAAGCTTTTCAAACTGAATCAAATGATATTTTACGAGAAGAGGTACCTATGCTAAATGGGGTTAAAATGGGTACGTTTGCTGCAAGAGGTTGTAACGTTGTATGTATTAATTCTTGCTGAATTCTGAATGGGTTCTAAATACTCATAACAAGCTAAGTTTATGGCCATAGACACCACAAACTTCAAGTTGTGCAATGTGACTGTAACATCGTCAATAGGTACCTACATGTTGAGTTTTACGTAACGCAAACATTTTGTGGCCTTGATTCGGTCAGGGTGTTCAACACCAGGATCACACAAATACTTTACAATGGAATTTTTAGAAGAACATCCGACTCCCACAAAAACATCCTTGGGGTTTCGTCAGTAATTTATATATTTCTGAATTGACCCTATATGTAGCCCAACCCAGCGATATCCGCAGTCTTGTGGCTAGTTACTTCTTGATTTGCCTTTGGAACCTTTGCCTTAGTCGAGAAGAATGAGGGTTACAGCTACACTCCCCTCAGTGTAACCTTGGCACAAAACCACATCGTCCCTGCCTCGCCCTCCGAACATGTGAGTGATTCCTTCTTGCTTGATTAACCTTCACTTAAGAGCTGGTGCTGTAGGAGTAACAGATATTTCGGTCCACTCTAAGAAGAGTGCAGCCCGTTCGGGGAAAAATATACCTTACAAGTTCTACTTTGTAAATTTAATGAGACCAATTACTTGTACAAATGAAGCAGAATCTACTTCGTCGCATTCTATCTAATATTTGAACAGGCAATATGCAGTATAAAATAATATTGGATATGTGTAGTGTTCTGTAGGCAAGATTTGCATTTTATACTTTTCAATAATAAACTAGAGATAAACAAATGAAGGAATTATGTTGAATGGAGCATAACAAGCAGCTACTAACAGCAGTACGTTGGCATTATGTTAATCCAACAGTTTACACAATGCTGACAATGTGCAGTGTACATCACACCGAACATTAGATCTTCCTCAGGAGACCTGGGATGTGTAGTGTAGAGCACAAGTTTTTCGTCTGATCAAATTAATGATAAAGAAGAACATTGGAATTATTGGAAAAGTGTCATACTTACCTACGTAATTAACATAATGTCGTCGTTTCGTACTTACCTAACGTACTTAACACTTACCTACGTATGAATCTTTTCTTGCCAGCTCATGAGGAAACTTTAAAAAAATCATTGAACTTAGTAAGCAAAAAAATAATGATAAATAAGAATAAATGAACTCGTTTGACAATAACCAGAGGTTTGAAGAAAAGCGTTGTTATCGTTAACATATTTTTTTGCTTGTGAATTTCAGTTTCAACTCATATTACCACTCATCGTAACTGATATAACGCGATCATTATTTCGATTTTCATCGAGTCTCGTTTCGAACTCTTCTATATAACTGATCATGACTACTGAATTGTTTAAGTGCCTTACTGGAGAATCCGTCGTAACTAGCAAGTCGAGTACAGGTGGCGAGTGCTTTCTATGTAAGGACATCATCATCAGGCCGTCGAGAGAGTACTCTACACGTACTCTCTCGACCGCCTGATTATGATGTCCTTACATCGGAAGCGCTCGCCACCTGTACTAGGCTTGCTAGTTACGACGGATTCTCCAGTAAGGTACTTAAACAATTGTATTCTTATCACTAGCGGAACTAACCCTTCAGATTTAATACATTACTACTGAAGGTTCGTAGGAATGTACCACATTTACTTTCGGATACTACAGATTGATACTGGTATTCCTTGTACAGGGGAAACAAGATTGTAAGTGGTTAACTTTGTTTACCATGGCACAGTGACCTACGTATAGGAGGGTGATCTATTACGGAAACAAAATAAATCATGGTGTTATAATTTGCTATAAGTTATTATGAATGATGATGTATGTATAATATATAATGAATATTGATTATGTTCCGTTTACTTATACATATATGTTGGCTGGATCTTTTGTTACAAGTTACACTTTTTATGAAATAGTGTAAAAGGGTTGGCATAGAAAAAATTATTACGGTAAGAAAAAGCGTACCACAGGAGAGCTTACCTGTAGACTTTTTTTATATTCCTAACGTAGGAAATAGAAACACTGCTATTTATTTATAATCAGATCCTATAAATTTCTCGTCTAATATGTTACGGTACAGCGTCGCCGTGCTTATTACCATCTCCAAGCTTTCCTGCACTAGCAATCCCCTTTTATGGCTCGTGAGAGGGAAAGAGGATGAGCCCTGAGTTATATCAGGGGGTGTGTTGAATTTAACGATCATATTTCGTGATTCACAACCGCACACACGAATTATTGTCGCAATAACCTTGCATGGGGGAAGTATTTTTCGAGTTGCACGCTCAACATAGGAGAGCCCAAAACTTTCAGATCAGGCCGAAGATACTTAATATACCCTTTCCTGCACAGAAGTTACCTACCTAATATATCTGTTAATATCAACAGTTTACTCCAATTATCAGCGCTAAAGGATACGTTCATTATCTAGTACCTATTCTAAGTCAGAACAACCAACCATTTGGGTAGATGTCTGAAGAGCTTCACTCCAGTTGGGTGTACATCCAAGAATATTCCTCGACGAGGACGAGTTCTGCTATAAGTAAATGCTCAATGAGGCCATCAAAAGTTCAAGTGAATTACATTTTGTTATCAAGATGATAACATCAAACTGGTAATAGAAATTACTGATCATTGTTAGGAACGAGTGCTAATCGTCTTGAAATATAGCACATAGAAAACATAGTGATTGACTCACAGAGTAACTGAGACAACTTTCTTTTAGCGAATTTTCGAAGAAAATGAAGCTATTGCAATGGCTTCAAGATTTTTGTAATGCAAAATTTTTGACAATTTTCTTCATGGAAATCCGTTTCAGACCATTCTAAAACGATTCCTGAAATGTAACAGTTTTTCATATATATATTGTAGCATTATTCTGAGGGCGGTGCTACAAAATTTAAGTTCCAAGAAATTAGAGGGCACAAAATGCAAATTAGACTACTAGTTGGCCTCCAAACCACCCCTTATAGCCAACCCTCTGAAACCTTTCTGGAGATAGAATTTACTTCTCCTTCTAATTTCTTGGTTTTAGTTTTTGTTTTTTTTTAGCAACGAAAAGGTACCTTTTCCAAAAACGACATTACAATTCATACAAAAATATTAAGTCCACAATTTGACAGTCTTTAACAAGAGATGATGCAGGAGATGTTGAGTTGAATGGAGTTAAGTCCCAAGCTTGCTTGGTTGGAGAGAAGTCCCACAAGTTAATTTTGAAGAGAAGAACCAGAAGAAACTATTTTATGAAGATTCCCAAAAGTTGATTTGAAGAGAAGTTTTAGCCCCGAGATCCTGTAACCACAAGCTGAAGAATTAATCCCAGAAGAAGAAGAGGAGTGCAGGAACCCTTGTGGGTCGTATTTCAACGAGATACAAGCTTCTGTGTTGGGGGCCTACCTACAAACCCAGAAAATCACACAGTGGCCAGGAAGCTAGATCCTGGAATCGTGAACACAGAAGCAGGGAGATTACCTGACCGCAATTGGCTATGGTAATGGCTCAAAAAGATTGGAAAGTTACATTCCGGAGGGAAGCCTGCCCCTCAATGAGATTGGAAAGTTAGATTCTGGAGGGAAGCTTGCCCCTCAATGAGAAAAGTTGATTTCTCAAGATAAGGAGGCATTATGGTGGTAAATATCCACAGTCTTGCTGTCTCAGGTGAATGGGAAGGAAATGGTAAGTTCCACTTGGGCTTTATGGAATATTGTGCGGGGACTAGGGATTGGTAAAGACTCGCGGAATGTTACAGCTTTACCTGTGTCTGTCGATCAACTAAACGACCATTTTGTCAATGAGGGGCAAGATTGCGACGTGTCTGCCGTCATACAGCGTTATAACTCGATTGGTGTAAGGGAGGGTGGATGGTGCTTGAAGTGCTGGCGGAAGGGAGGGTTAGAGAATGTTTGTTTATGGTAAAGTCGACATCTCTAGGCTCTGGTGGACTATCTATCGACGTACTGCATATAGTGGCTGATGTAATTACACCAGTTTTATGTCACATTTTCAACGCTTGTCTGAGAGAGGGTTATTATCCGATGCAGTGGAAGCAAGCTATAGTAATGCCCTTGAAAAAAGTGGCTAATCCCAAATCAGTGGCAGAGTTTAGAGCCATTGATTTGCTTGTGCGGCTGGTAAAGTGTTTGATAAGGCATTGTATCTTGAATTGAATAACTATGTGATCACCAATAATCTTATTAATGATCGACAATCCGCGTACAAGGCGAATTATAGTGCAGAAACGGCGACATGACATGCGACGTGCGATGGATGTCCTCAAGGTGACCATTTTTGTGGGATTTGATTTTAGTCGAGCTTTTGATTTTATTCATCACGATATGCTCATCGCGGTCCTGGGGTCAATTGGTTTATCCAAAAAATTGGTTGCGCTGTTGGCATCCTACCTTTCGAACCGCACACAGTGCACTCGTGCACCCGACGGATCTCTCTCATCCTGGCGGAATGTTACTATTGGGATTCCGCAGGGATCAGTTCTATCTGGACTGCTCTTTGTTATTTTTTCTAACTCCTTACACAAAGTTTTTCAGAATTGCAACTTTATGTCCTACGCTGATGATTTGCAGTTATTTACCTCATGTGATCTTGACGACTTGAACGAGTATGTTGCAAAAATGAACTCCGACCTAGCATGTCTTTATGACTGGTGCAGCGACCATGGAATGGCCATAAATGCCCTTAAAAGTAAGGCCATGTCTATTGGGAACAGTAAAATAGTAGCCAAAATTGATATGAGCAGGTTGGAACCTATCAAAATTGGTAGTAACGACCTTGAAATTGTTCATGAATTCAAGAACCTGAGTGTCATAATAAGTGAAACGTTAGACTGGAATCTATCCATCTTGACGTCCGGACTCCAGCATCACCAAACCACTCCATTCCCTCAACTCCACGTAATCAAACCCACCACAGGATAATCCAGCCCTGCACGCCAGAAACCTGAGAAACCTGTTCTGAATTCTTTCCAGTCTCACCCTAGCCACAAGAATGGGCACCAACCCGATACACAATACTCTAAATTCGATCGAACGAGGGAGGTGAACAACAGCGTAAGAGCCCCAATATCCCTGAAATCCGAGGTACTCCTCTTCACAAAGCCGAGCATCTTCATTGCCTTGTTACAAATAAAGACAAGATGATCAAAGAAGCTCAGCTGGCTGTCAAACAGGACCCCCAGATCTTTCATTAACTTCACGCGTTGAAGACTGCGACCATGTTTTTTGTATTCAAACTGAATCGATTCTCGTCGCGAAAACGAAATCGCATTACACTTGATGGCTAGATTTAAATACATCCTGTTCCTGACACACCAATCACCAAACCTGTCAAGATTCGACTGAAGGACCATACAATCAGACCAATTAGATACCTCTATAAATTTTTTTAAATCGTCTGCATATAACAGAAATTTGATACATTCGTCGAAAATGGTCTTGACATCATTTATGAATACTGGAAAGAGCCACGGTCCTAGGTGAGACCCCTGTGGGCACCCCGAGGAAGCAGGAAAGGGACGGGACTGGCAACCTCTCAACTTCACTATTAGTGATCGGTCCCTCAAGTAGCTCTTGAGCCAATCCAACATCTTTCCATGAAACCCAAAACCAATCAATTTAGAATGCAGGTGGCTATGGCATATCTTATCAAATGCTTTAGAATAGTCAGTATAGATAGTATCCACCTGATTTCCCCTCCCAAAAGCCCTCAGAATATAGTCCTCAAAAAGCAGAAGATTGGTTGAGGTTGACCTTCCTGGCACAAATCTGTGATGCTGTTCCACAATTATATAGTACTTAAGGGATGGAGATACAGTATTTACTACTATCTTCTTCAAAACCTTCGGAATCGATGATAACGAACAAACTGGACGATAATGTTCCACTAGTGATCGGTCATCGCCTTTGTGAATGGGTGTAATAAATGAAATTTTCCACAAAGAAGGGAAAACACCTAACTTAAGTGACCGATTGAAAATGGTTGTTATAGAAGTACAAAGTGACTCGGCACAACTACGAAGAAGCACAGGTGAAACACCATCAGGCCCCATTCCCTTATTTGAGTCCAGGGATTTCAATTCTTTGAGAACAATGTCCCCACTTTTGCTCAGATCGGACATAGAGAACCCAGTGGACGAAGAAGGGGGTTCCAACACCGATGCCTGAGCCCGATCAAAGACTGAGGGAAAATTATCAGCAAATAGTTCAGTTGCTGCAGGGTGGCCCATCATCGTCCTGTCCCCCAGACTCGTAAAATCTGGAATCAAGGACGAGCCGTTTGTATAATTAACATGATTCCAAAATGCTTTGAGATCAGTCATCAGGGATTTCTGTAAGGATTCCACGTAAAATTTATAACAATGACGGGCTCTTACTTTACATTCCGCACGTAAACTCGAAAACAGCTCATAATCCCCCCGAAAGCCAAACTCCTTTAACCTCGAATGCACAAACCTCTTACGCCTGGTCAGAGCAATCAAATCACTATCAAACCACTTCGTAAACGTATTTGAAACCTCTTCAACAAATGGCACAAATTTCTCTGTAGCTAGATGCAATACCCTATGAAACTCCTCCACTGCCTGCTCCAGCTCCAGTGTAAGGCAAAATTCCCAGTTGTATCCACTCAAAAATGCTCCCATATCATTAAAATTTGCCCTCGTCTACTACGATTCGTGCTATTACGGGAAATTGTCTAGTAGGAATATAAAAACCAACGGATTAATTAGGTAGGTATTGAAATAATTAATGTGGTTGAGAGGTGGGGTAGACTTGAGAAGCAATGAGAGTTGACTTGTAACGTTCAGGGAGGGTAATGGAAAAAGCGTCACTTCCATCCGTTCATGCCCCTTATTATACAGGGGACGATAGATTTCCCGTCAGGATTCCCGTGAAAATAATACGCCAACAGACCCGTCTGAATTCCGTGAAAAAACACACACATGGATTTTCTAAGGGTCGATTTGACACACTGAAGAGGTTGTTACTTCGTTATGCTGTTACTTAACTCGTAACAGACTGTGTCAGTAATTTGTGTGTTCATCTTTTACTGTAACTTCGATAGTTCTTACCTCCGATCACCCCTGAATTAATTCACCTATTCCTATGCCAATTACTGCTGCTCCGTGAACCCTCTCCCTCTGGAGGAAAAGGCCTGAGGAGACTAAATGTTTATCAAGGATGATTGTATCCCCGAGTTTTCTCCTGGTGCGTGCGGAACGCGAAACGTTTCAATGTTGTGCATGAATCACGCTCCTTTACATAAATAATTAGGGAGATAAGACAGGTCGTTTTGGCAATCATCCATGAAAAAATACGTCAGCTGCGTCCAAATCATCCCATTTATATTGTATAACTTACCTAAGATGAGGCATCACGTAACTTAGATAAAGAAAATTATTGGATCTCCATGACATGTTGGGGTGAAAGTTTTTGTTTTTTGACATTTTATGTCTCTGCTTTGGCACATAAACTAAAAAAACGTAACGAAAAATTGCTCACGAAAATACGGACCAACTTTCACGTACAACCAAGCCGTTGCTAGGGAAATGAAACTTTTTTAGTTTTCATCAGACGAAAATCGTTCTCCATTCGTCGGAAAGCTCTCGATTTATCCAACCATATTATGTTAACTACTGCGAAGTGCGTGGCCAATAAGCTGAGTTATGAGCATGGTTATTATTTGAATAGTCGTGTGCACTCAGGTGATCATTCTCAATCATTGATATTGTTAACATGGTAACAACCGCTTGTTAATTTCTGAAGATTTCATTGAGCTGGTATTTCAATGATTTGATTCATAGCAGCTGATCCGAATATTGCGAGAACGGTTTGATTCGTGAAGCGGTGGTTAAATAATTTTAATAGGTAATTTCTATACTTTACACTGTAGGAAGCTGTAATTCCTTATGTAGCCTCTTTAGGACAATTACTTGACGATGTCCAGGGTCCAGATCATATGAGTGGCTCTTAAAGCTAATTAAT
>JAEMON010000005.1:16387332-16441238 GCA_030264115.1 Lygus lineolaris
TAAAATGTCCCAATGTGTTGCAGACTCGTATGCAAGCGTTGATTTATGTTCTCCCTCGATTTGGCTTCAGGATGGTCTGATATAGATTACTTTTTATCTGACTTACTATTTAATCTGACTTACTATTTGTATATGCCTTATTATGAATAACTAGTAAACTTCACCGCCACAACCATAGAAAGACCTTGACATGAAAGTAAATAAGGACAAAAGGGAAAGAATGTATATTCGCTCAACGACGGGTCTCACGACAGGTGGTAATGCGGATGTTGAACGACTTAGGGAAAAAAGCTGTATATTTACTAGAGCAGGACCACCGGTGAATGGCCAAGTTATAAAGTAGAACCCCGAGATAACTGCGGTCTAGAGGCTCAAGATAACGTATTACTACATATGTACTACGGCTGTACAACCGACAACACTGTATTTTTTTCTTTCCTGCTAGGAAGAAAACGAATATAAAAATGAAATACAGCCAACCCCCAGGGGAATTAAAATAGGGGAAGACACGAAGAACATATATTAATATTATGTTGCCTGCAGTTTCATTGTATGAACACCATCTAGTTCTGGTACCTGCTTCGTTGTGAAACTGATAATTATGAACAGGAGGTGGTATAATATTTGATGGACCAGTCCTTACATAAATATACCATAGGTACCCAAAAACTTTTATTTTATTAGTTCCTATGTTCCTAATGTACTGTATTATGATCTAGTACTACTATGTTCTGCCCAGGTACTTATACTTCTAAATAAATGCAAAAATCAAGTGGCAACCGAAAAGGTTTGTTCGCACGTACATCAGCCCGGAATCGTTCTATCCAGGCCATGCCGCTTTTACCGCGTTCGGACAGCGTGGGATATGAGCCAGGATCGAAGCTGAACTGTTTGGACAGACAGTCCGGGACATTTCGGAACTAGTTCTACCAGTTCTGGATTGTTTTCCAGAACTGTTGTTTGCGTTTTTTAGGTTTTCGGTGTAAACTGCCATCTTAAACAAAGGAACATTTGGTGTATTCAAAATCAGCTTGAAATTTCCTATAAGATTCACCCATCAAATCGGTTAAAATCATTTTTTTGAACATTCGCTCATCAACTCATCCTGCATGGATGGAACTTTCATTGCTTCTTCTTCTCTCAAAGTTTTCTCTTCTTTAGCAACGTCTTCTTGCCAACGCTTGTAGCTAAGTACACAATTTTTTTGGTTATCTCCTTCTCCAGCCGGCAACGAGTAAGTAACTCATTCGGGATATCCGTTCTAAAGCATTCCTGGTGCCTTTGGACAAATACAGTTCTGGACTGGTTGTGGATCGTTCTATCCCCTCCCTTTTCAGAACATACTTCCATCCGGGACTGGTTCCAGACTGTCTGTTTGAACAAACCTCATAACGCGATAATAGGGTGTGCGCATAGGTCGAAAATGCTCATTGTTGACCTCAAATTCGGGTTCAGAGTTCCCGAAAACCTCCGTAAGCCACTTTTTAACTGAGTATTTCGTCTGATTGAGCCAGGAAAGAGCTGGAAAGAGGAGCGTGAATTAAGAATTATTTGGGCAGGGGGGGGGGGGGGGGGGGGGGTCCCCCTTCCCCCCAGGTGGGAGGGGGTGGGTGACATTATCATTATTAACTTCAATACCCTTGTGTGCTGATAGGATACCCATCATGTTGCACCATTTTGGGAAGCTCTCGCTACGATCTATCATTTGGAAAAGGAATAAAAAACTATGAGCACATCTCATTAGAAGCTAATAACCCGATCGTTGCAGTGATAGTCATGTTCCTACATCCATCAATTTGAAACTTCAAATCATGGTGATGCAAAAGTTGTGGAGTTTTAGTACCTTGTGGTACCTATTTATTATTTTCATTAATTCTTTTTTCTTTTCTGCAGTTAGGTATGAAAATCAATTCAACACTGAAATATGTGTCAACTTTGATCCGAAATCGGGTTCACTGATAGATTCACCTACTTCGCCGAGCTATCGATAAATTTATTATATCCTAGCCCTGAAGAAGGTGATAAATGAAATGAAATGAAATTTATTCCTTCTCTAACAAAACAAACATAGTACAGTACAAAAAAAAAGGTTCTTAAGTATTACTAAAATATATAAAAAAGTGTGGTTTGTATTATAGGTAGGTGCATGGTAAATTTATCGGAAGCTCGTCGAAGAAGGTGAATATTTCAGTGGACCCCATTCCTGATACAAGTCGAAAAAGTCCGTTCTTCTCTAGTCACTGAATTGTATTTCTATACCTATTTGATTTATATTGATTTTTGAAAACTAGTTAGTAGGCCTGTGTCCTACATTAATATATAATAATTAACATTTTTTTCTTATTTTGACTTCTTATCTATTCATGTCCTTTCCCTAATTAAGGGTATTTTTATGTTTTCTCAATTTGACTAAAATTTAGAGGTAGCAGACCTCGATTGGGAATATTAGAAACTGTTCTCACTCTCAGGATAGCAGAATTAACTAATTTCACCATACTAGCAGAGTTAGTGACTAATATATTGACTATTTATAGTGACTAACATACTATTTACAACTTATACCAAGAATCGACGGTATCCAACTAAAAAATGCATTACTATAGGATAGAGTGGATACCTCTCTCTTTTTTCTCAACGTGGAGTGAAGTTTCTGAATAGGAACTACCTATTGCGGGACATACCTTACGGGAGTACCTGATTGGACCAAAACCTAAACCACAAAACAAAATTGACGAAAATTGATGTGAATTTCATTTAAAAAACTGGAGGAAGATCTTCCAGTCTGAATGATGATTCGAACGTTTACGCTTTGGATCGATTCTCTAGAGGAGATTCAAAACTCATAGTTTTCGACTATGATAAGCCGGTTCATTTGAATTCATTGGTAACTACCCTAAACTGTGTAATGAGCGCCGAATCGCCCCGTTCAATTTGCCGTTTTCCTCAAATAAACGCCTTTGTCCCTCAGCCACCCTGCGGGGCTTCCACTTATCTTTCAGATTTAACCATGGCTAACCCCGGGCAAAGTGCGGGTTTGCAGGTCCTAAGTCAATAAAACCCTTCGTTCTCTATAATGGGATTAATCGCGACTGTTAAAGGGTGAGAGCTGCGGGGAATGGCCTAACGGATTCAGAGGAACCCGGAACTGGACCGAATTGCCGGATCGGTTTCCTTGTGTGGACACAAGGGCAAGTGTTGTTATCCTACGGAATGGTGTGAGGTCTAGATTCACTGTAAGGAGTAAAGTTAGCTCATATCCAGCTTCAAGCCAATCTCAAAAGATGTATGGAGAGAGACTGTTGTACTCGCACACCCTCAATTTAAACCAATATACCGAAGATCTAGGTAAATAAGTATACTTTCCATTCGAAGCCTACGCACGTCCAGTTCTCTAACACATTTTTATATGTTATACCTCTGTATAGCTGCACAAAATCAAAGCACATTTCTCCACTAGTAAAAGCGCAACACATCACAAATAATGGGCGTGGAAACTAATGACTTGAAATATCGAAAGCTCCTGCTGTCAAGAGCATTGTATCCCCATTTTATATAAAAAATAATAGCTTGGCTAAGTTTTGAAAATTACCCATTTATGAAGCTCTAGTTGAAATAACTATCGATATTTTTGTTTATGGGATTAAAAAAAAAAAATAGTTATCTCGGGATCATCTCAGAATGGTTAGTTACAGACCATACTGGCACGTCCCTGAATTGTCCCTATGCGAAATGAGGTACAGGCACAAGCACACTCCTATAATACTTTGTTTGGTCTCATAACTCAATCCTTTCATGTATCATTCCCCTTCACAATCCTGGGCATTGCTCTATTCCTAGAGGTATGAGCCACAAATCCCGCACTCAATATTTTATTGAGAATATGAGGTACTACTTAATGCTAGTTACTGTAAATAATTTGAACGCTCAGCTCACTCATCAGTTTGTTCTCCACTTAAACCAGGATAAAGGGGCGAATTCCTGTTCGTAACACTCGAGTGGTGACGGTAATAACGTAGTTTCGGGGATATTATAGAATAATAATCTCCTTTCCACTCCCAGCGTTGAAGGTGCGGCGCTAACGATCTCCCCCCGGTTTGACGGTGTTTTTCCCAAGTGTAAAGTCAATTAGAATCAAATTAAGCTAATGCCCTCAGCAACCGTGCTAACAAGGGCATACAATGATATGGGGTAGGGCTTTGTCCGCGCGCACAGGCCGCGAAGTGGATAGGGGTTTGGAAAATCACAGCCAACCGTGGCGTTGTAACAACAATCTCCTGTTCTGACGTATAGAAATGCAGAGAGGGTGCTCGGGGTTTGTTGACGTTCATTACTTGGAATCCCCATACAGGAGCTTTCATCACCGACCGATACAGAACGCTTGCGGCCACGTGGGATTAGCCGATAAAAGAGCAATCATTTCCCCATTGTGGTACGCGAGTTCTTTCACAAAATGACACAATCCATTTTTAATCTAACCGCAGGATTTATCTCATGGAAGCGCTACTTCCCGCAAAATAGCTTGATATTGTTTGAAATACCATTTGCTCGCATACGCCAAACTAAATTATCACAATGGCGAGAGTGAATCAGTTGGGAACACTGGTGTCGTACGTCCTTACCTGCAGTTTTCACCTCGTGAATAAATATGAAAAAGGTCGGCATGTTAATAGATGTTGTTCGTGACACACGTGAGACATATAGACACTCGATACAAGGAACTGTGGAAAGCCATAATAACGTGTTTTCAACAAAGTGTCGAAATGGTCCAGCCTCCAAAGTGACAGGGATACATTTGAAAGGTTCAGTTATAACATTTACCAGTTGAATCCACTATTCCCAAAACCAAATGCAGTTGTTTCCCAGTCAAATTTAGTGTTTTGCTGATCAAATCTAGTTTTTTCTGTCAAATTTAATGTTTTCTCAACCACATTCAGTTTTTTTTTTTTTTTTTTACAAATTTAATTTAATTTGTATCACAATGGCTGCTAAACACCTTGAATTTGATTGGAGAAAAAACTTAGTTTCTCTGAGCTAATACTATATCTTGAGGTGGTTCTACCACCCTCTAAAACCACTCAAAATCACAAGCCACCAAATTCGAGAAAATGACGCGACAACTAAGGATGAAAGCAGTCCAAATTATTAATTTTCAACAAGGGAGGTAATTTAATTGCACGAAAGACAATGAAAAAAAAAAAAAAATCTAGCTGCGACGGGTGTTTGTAGTATTCTCATCATGGTCAACTAGTGATGAGGGGGGTGGGGAAACCACTCCTTTTGTCGTAAGGTATATTTTTAAATTTTTTTAAATTGCGGTTTTAATGCCGATTAGGCATCTTCGACAACTTATAATATATCTCCCCTTCTTCACTGGTCGTCCATGTTGGGTACATCACGAAGCCCTTCTATTCTTTCGATTCCTTTACCTTATTCATGACAATGAAATGTGTTCGATGGGGTTAAAATGAGCCTACGAACAAACGAAACCACAATTACCTGGTAGGTAGATAGGTTAGCGGTAAACTAACGAATACGATTTAAATAACATGAAAACGCCTTACCAGTCCTACTTAAACCAATTTATGGGGCAGAAGAGCTCGAAAAAAATTCCATATCGGCAGTAGAATAAAAACTTAACATACGAGCCTTTACTACATAAAGCCAATCAGTTTCACCGGAGATGGGAAAGTGAAGTGGGTCAAAAAGTAAGGTATTCAGGTACTATGCTAATAGGTTTAACCTCTTTAAAAAAATCCATCCCTTCTAATATTTTTTCTTGAGAATTATGTATTTCTTCACTCAAACATAACATTCAAAAGCTCATTCGAACGAATCACGTACACGTACGTTAAAGTAACACCACCCATGGATCGTATCGCATGAATATACGTACAATGAAACTGAACCTACTTTGTTTGTACGACAAACTTATAATTTTTTTCCAGGTTTCGTGGGTGAGAAAAAGGGATTGGCATATCCTGACATCGGCCATGTTTACGTACACCAATGACGAAAGGTTCCAAGTGATGCACGCTGAGGGGTCCGAGGAGTGGGTGTTGCAGATCAAATTCGTCCAGAGGAGGGATGCCGGGGAGTACGAGTGTCAGGTAGGAAGCTCAACTGGCATGAAGATTAGACCGTGGGTCGGAGATAAACTGACATTTTATCGTTCATGTATTATTATTGTTTTTAACAATTGTCAAAAATTAAGTACCCATACGTGTAGTCCTAGTTCGTGTAGCTCAGCTTCTAATCTGGTTACAGCCTGAAGTTTGGATTTCTATCAGCACTCTTGTCCAGGTCACCGTACCTTCATAAATACATGTATACATATATGGCAGCTACCTGCAAACCGACTAGATAGTTGATGACGAAGTTATTGTTGAGCTGGCTAGGTATGTTATAAAGAGGAATGTGAAAAAGTGAACTGTTTGTTTCTCTGATGCTTTACACGTACTACCAATCATTAAAAAATAACTTCCCCGTTTCCCATCCTACAAACATCGTCACCACTAGTTGGAAAGCTCTGACATCACACCACATCTCATGCTGCAAATGTCCCCCTCCTTTAAAAAAAAGTCTTCTGGAAAGTACTAAACAAATGTAGTAAAATTGGTTGGACTTTTCAGTTTGGCATTGTGATGCATTGAAAATACAGAAGCACGCTCCCCGCGTAAATGTTGGAAGAATGACTCCGTCATGAACAACTTCTGCTTCAATAAGAATTTTTAAGGAGCTTAGAACTGGAGGGCATGGGGCTTGCCCCCAACTGAGTAACACAAGGCTGAGTATATTATTATGTATAATAGTAGGTACCTCAATATTCAGTATATCTATTCTTATTCAGTATAGCAATGTCCACAAGGAGTACCTTTAGCAATATTGTACTAACAATCCAAAGTACTATACTGATATTGTATTATGTAATATGTATTCATACCATCGATAATTATATTAATTATTACAGCAGATGGGTGAGACCGTCAATCAGCGCAACTCAATCATTTCAAGGTTGAAAGATACGCGCCGTTTGAATGACCGTCACCCTGGACAATGGAGGTCGGATTTCCGCCCACCTCGATTGCAAATTTCCACTATGAATAACCGGAAAACGTCCGGGAATCCGAATTTCGAGCTGGAAGGTGAAAAAAAAATCCCGTTGGTGGGCAGATATTGTCCGATCCAGTCACTCCATCCCCGACTAACACGCTGCGTGCATGAATATTCATCTCGTGGTTTCAGTGTTCGTTCGAATCGAAAAAGAAACCCGACGAATCGAATAATTGAATGATTTATACAGTTCCTGACTCTTCCTTTCCCATATTTAAACTTCTACCTGGATGTGATATTAGACTGGTCCGACCATACAATAATTTATTAGGTTTGTACAAAAGTATAATAAATTATACCTAGAATAATTATACTTAGAATAATTTTGATAGATAACTATAC
This sequence comes from Lygus lineolaris, assembly GCA_030264115.1. Taxonomy (NCBI): domain Eukaryota; kingdom Metazoa; phylum Arthropoda; class Insecta; order Hemiptera; family Miridae; genus Lygus; species Lygus lineolaris. The sequence goes on from JAEMON010000005.1 coordinate 16,394,785, forward strand.
TGACTGGGTGACGGGTGGCGATTGGTCTCCGGAAGTGACGCCTTTGGAGACGAAGAAGTAGGTAATAAATATACTAAGTACGGATGATTTTGTGTAATGGCGTTCCGAGTGAAATTTTTAAGGTAGAATATCATTATCTAGAACCTATTATTCAGTTATGTTATTTATGTAGGTACGGAGACGGAGCGGTAGGTAATAAATATGCTAAGTACGGATGACTGTAAAGGCGTTCCTAGTGAAACTTTTAGGGTAGAATATTGGACCTGAAAATCTGTTATTCAGTGATGTTATTTATGTAGGTACGACATGTTTTCCATACTATTTTTCCGTATATAACTATCAATACTTTTCCATCTTATCTTCTATAATAATATTTCAGCAGATAAGATTTTATCATAATGGAAAAAATCGTGTTAAAATCGTTCACAACTTTTACATGACCACGATAATAACCACGGTTATAACCACGAGCCACTCAATTAAATAAGTGACCAATATCAATTATTTCGTAGTGAGAATAATTAACTGGCCTCATATGGCGACACTCTGGGCCAGGGAATCAGACGGCAAGTTTGGGTCCTCAGCTTCCTCTTCCTCAGGAACATCTACCGGGCGATCAAGCGAGATCCTAATAGAAGATGAGGAAGGATAAACTTTAACTTCCATCCCTTCTTGTCTGGTTTCGGAGCTCCTTGCCTGTCACCATGTAACTGCACTTCCGGAGAACTCGTTTCCAACATGGACCAGAAAATGGCAAAATGACGATAGATAGTGGAGGCATAACAGTTAATATTATGTTATTTAAATAATTGTCTATATCATTCTGAACTTCTTCAAAAATCGCCCTAATCCCTTCTTTGATTAGTTTAATTTCTGACTGAACTTGTTGTTCGCTCTGGTAGCGGTAATTAGTCTGAGAAAGTAGTTAATATATTTCCTCGAAACTATTCTCACTTCTTTAACTTATCAGCTATATTTTATCGTGTAGACAGACTCCTGTTGAAATCTTTGACAACATTAAACTTTTATTCGACAACTACAAATAACATGACCAATACTCACTTAGTAACAATTCCTTTTATCACATCGTAACTTCGATGTTCACATACGTGTGTAAACCCGTTCGACCACACCTCAACTCAAGTCAACCTTCTGTTCTGTCATGTTTCTGGCTGACCCAAAAAACGTCCTGGATTTTTAAAACGGCGTTTCTCAATTTAATTTTTAAGAAGATATTTCCAGTAGCCTGAGGGAAATTGGAACAACACTGTTCTTCCACGCGAAACCTTCCCTTGTGGGAAAAAGTATTTTTCTCAGAAAGTTTTAATTGAGCACAAGATTACATTTAAAATGAGCTGACATGTTGCCGAGGTCTGTTCCATTCCGCTACTCTAACCTTTAGTAATTTTTTTTACTTCATCTTTCAGACGGTGGATGTATGAGGGAATTTTTCAACTTGTTGTCAGTCAGTTAATATAGTACTTTTACCATTTTAGCTCTTCAGTGAGTTCGCGTGGTCTAAATAAATTATAATCGAGACAGCACACCTTATTCAATGTTCCAATTAAAAAAAAAATAATATGGTGTTACAAAGAAATGAATTGAATGTTCTGGAGCTTTCTTGAAAATTTTTGTCGGTATATTAAAACATCATCTGTTTAGTACACATGAACATAGCCTCCCCGTATTCAATAACATAAATATGTGAAGATAGATATTTATTATCTTGAAATGTATGTACCCGGTCACCCGTGCGTACAACGGTTGACTTTTCCAGATCCCTACAGACACAGCAGACATAAATATAGACAGTAGTACAGAGCCATATCCCTGTTTAAAAATCTACTTTTATAAAAACCTTCCCCTGACATTGACGAATACAACAAAAAAGAATTATTCAATTCGGTGAACTCATTCTCAAGTTATTGCGTGACATAGGGAAAGTGGGATACATTTTTATATATTAAGATTATTATGAATAATGAGGACTAGTATGAAAGACAATCAATTCTTAACTGCACTTAAAATTTCAGCAAAGGGAGTCGATATGAAATTCGACATCTTCTGCTCATGAAATTTCCTCAGAATCGGATGGCCATTGTCGAAGATTCGTGTTGTACCGATTTCACGTTTACGCGTCTCAGAGCCTAGGTATCATTATTTTATTTGAAAGCAATGAAGGAAAATTCATCTACGATTTGGCCTCCAACTACCCTAGAAGTTTTCGATGAATCGGTATACCTAGTAATCTCAGAGAATGACAACGTAATCAACAACGTGATGACAACGTGATAGATATACTTGGGAAAATATATTGACACTAAAATATTAACGGACAAATATCTAACCAAGGCTGAACCGAAGAATTCGAGTACAAATTTTGATATTGGGGGGAAGAAATTTTCCATCTCCCAAACGTAATTACCACGCTGTAATCTTGACTCGTAGATTAAAGGTGAAAATCATCTCATGAGTTTGCTGCCAGACCCATTTGGCACCAGATTATAGCAAGGTAGGTACCTAGCGAAAGCACCTCATCACTTTTTTCAAAATTTCCACGAGTAGTTTACTTTTTTAAATATTCTGAACAAATTCTCATAGGTACAGAATTGTATCTCAAATGAATCCATGGTATATTATTTTTAATAGTTTCGGAGAACACACCTTCCCAATTGTTCGACTTGCTGAACATCCTACAGAAATATACCTAAATTTCGATTTTGGAGGATATATCTCTCCGCTTCTTGCTGATCAGAGGTAACTTCCCTAACTTTCATATAAGAAAGATGAGGAAGCAAAACACAAGCTCAGTCGAGACAGATGATATTTAGGTATGACATAAAATAAATTGGATTCCCCCATCCTTTGCAACTCCGAAAACGACGAATCGAACTCACTTTGCTCTCAGTGGTTTCGTAATACAACCAACTTTGGTTGTTTTGATATTTTCCCAATTAGCGAGTGCTCCCAGGCCTCTCGTGAATAAAAACTCCTTTCCACCGTCGTAACATTTTACTAGCAACTGATTCACTGCTTGAAATTAACCTCCTGATACTAATTAAACGTCTGTTTATCTTACAGTTAGTCCGGAAAGGGTTTTCCCAAAAAGCGGCATGTTCCAACTGGTGCCTTAAAACCTTATAATTATAATACAACTCCATAAATCAACCCTTCCCATCACTTTTCCGGGCGCTGTGCTCACGAAGAAGAAAATGTAATTTCATACCCGAGGGTTCTTTTGTGCAGGCCTGGCTTCCGTTGACATTCCCATCAGTAAACCATCCTTTAATTGCCTTAACATTAGGAGTTAGGCTTTCGATGATTTATCAACATTAGAAAGCAGGTGAAATAACTGAATTAAGGATACTTTTGTAGTTATCCTGTTTCAGTAGTGGAATAGCTAGCCAAACACCATTTTACAGCAATTGAGTTCAGGACCATAGACGCCTACTTTAAAAAAAAAATGTTGAGAGAGAGAGAGAGAGTGAGAGAGAGAAAGAGAGGGAGAGAGAGAGAGAGGGAGAGGGAGAGGGAGAGGGAGAGGGAGAGGGAGAGGGAGAGGGAGGGAGAGAGAGAGAGAGAGAGAGAGAGAGAACCACAAATTTATCGTGAGGTGATGGGGAGGGAGGGAAACCTTCAGTAAATTAATCTTTATTAGGTCCAAAGAAAAACTCAGTACCTACTTGAACGCAGTCATATTGCCGTACGCCGGTGATGAAAAACCAGGAAATAACTTAGGATCTACGAATCATTCTGCAATTAGATCTGCAAAACGGTAGCGAGGCTGCTCTACAACTGGGCCAAGGGTTTCTACCTGCGACCCAAACAGTGTCCAACTCGGCCAACGTCTCGAAAATTGAGGTATCAAAGTCGGCCAATGCTGGTAAAAATGGGGTACCCAACTCGGCAACCGTGAGTATGTCAGAGGTACCCAAGTCGGCCAATATGGAATTGAAAGGGATAAAGAAAGCTCATAGATCTCCTATGGGGAACGTCATTTATCAGTAGGAAACACGGTACCTACTCATGCAAAAATATATTATACAACTGAAAATGTTTTCAAACAAAATAATATTTCACGTCAAACTTCCGTGGGAAACAGCCATACGGAGATCGTTGATGCGTAATACGATGCCACGCAACAGAAAAACTCAAGTTCTGATAGGGCACCAGATGTCAGCTGCGTGGAGCAAGAATTCAAACATTTCAATTTGCCCTCATCAGCTTGATTTTTTTCTCTGGAAGTCGGTTCATTCCAACTGTTGATCATCACACACACCTCTTTTTGAAAATCTAGAAGCACTTCTGAGAACATGTAAATACTGGGATGGGGAGAAGTAAAATTGTCGTTGAAATGGCGATGAAATGCTCCGCAGGCATTAGTTGTGCTGTTGTTGACAGTAGAAAATTCAGCCCAATAGCTTATGAGGATAAGACGAAGATGGGAAAACGTAGTTAGTCTTCAAATAGGCAATGATTCTTTAGTGCGGTTTCCCCTTCCTTTAGGTTATTGTCAGACAATTTCTTCAAAACATGGTTTCACCCGTTGTGGGTCCAAATATGGAAGAACGAAGAAAAGCTTCAACCATAGTTCCACTTCCGTTTCAAATTTTTAATCGGAGGCATTGGCCGACTTTGATACCTCTGTCACCTGTCCATTGGCCGAGTTGTTGACATCATTCGACTTCTTAATCTCTCAGGTAGTGGAGGTTGGCCGAGCTGGTGAATGTGGCCGTGCTGGTGGCAATGTTCCTGCCCAAGTTAAAGCAGAATGCTCTCGTCCTCTTCCTGTACCTGGAATCGACGGTCCATCACGACTGGCACACTGGCAAATTAAATCACGAGTTAAATCACATTTGTATCTCTAAGTGACGTTCCAAGATATGGAGATTTTCTAAAATTATCCGTTCCAGGTAGCGCGTGAAGATTGTCGCTAGTTTATTGATAAAAGTCTTCATGAATAATACTTTATCCAGGAACGATGTACCTCATTATGCTCCATCAAATTCTCATTGTAGCACTACATATGAACCTACCTAGGTATTATGAATCAAATTGACCTGTATAGAATAGTCCCTCCTCGAACACTCGAAACCTAGTTCCTTGGTTACGATTCATCTTTTGCGTCATAAGAGCGTCTTCCAAATTACGTCCCACTGATGGCTTCAGCAGTTCGAATGGTGTCAGCATTCGATGTCGAAGGAGGAGCTTCACCGTGATCGCTTGGTGGTACTGTGAGGTGTTACCCGGTACGAAACTAAGAAATTCCTGACCCTATCGAGCACTGATCCACCCCCTTGTTTGGAAGCCTTGACTCGGCTCTTGAATGTCCGCTCTTTCAGCAAGCCCATTCGACCTGGGATGGTATGGCATTATTTTTATATGCTTTATCAGTATTTCCTTACAAAATAACCGGAACTCTTCTGAAACAAACTGCGGTCCATTGTCAGATACCATCGACGTCGGAACGCCAAACCTTGAAAATATTTCTTTCAGTGCCTCAATCGTTGTTTTCGCGGTTGCTTTCTTCAATGGCACTATCTCCAGCCATTTCGTCGTGGCATCGACCACTATCAACCAATAAAATCAGTCAAACGGTCCCGCATAATCCACATGAAGCCGTGTCCACGGAATATCAGGAACGTTCCATGAGTATTATAGGAACCTCCTCTGGCTTCTGTCGTCCTTCCTGACAAGGGCTGCACCCTTTCACAAACCGCTCAATCGCCAAATCCACCTGAGGCCACCAGACATGCAATCTGGCCATGTCTCTCATTGCTCTAACCCCTGGATGTCCCAAAGGTAGCATTTCCAGAAACTGATTTCGGACCTTCGTTGGAGCCACGATCCTTCCATTCCACAGCAAGATTCCCTCCTCACAAGATAGCTGTAAAATGCACGGATTGGGAAAGAGAAATGAATTCTTCGTCACTTTAACGATTTATTTGAATCCACGAAATTACACTATATACACAATAAATATGAGTTGGTACATCAAGACGGTTCGACACACTCGAGCAATTCGTAGGGGACTGACTCCTGGAGACCTGGAAGTTAAGGGTTGTTCGGAGAAGGGGAAGGGAATGTACGAAAGGGAAGGAGTTGGTTAACGGTACCTACGCATTATTGTATTGTTTGTCTGTCTGAGGTTACTGCCCTTCAAGGTGTGCCAGGTAAAGGCCTATGGGGTACTGTTAGGCACCTAACAATAGCTCTTCCCTGTTTTCGTAGTACGGAAACCATCTGCTTTCCAGGTCCTTCTTGTCTGGCCAACCCCCTTCCATATCCAGTTTCACCTTTTGCAGCTCTTCGTCCGCCTTAATTGCCTCCTTCAGTTCTCCCTTCGTAACTGGGCAACCTTGAAGTCTAACATGCAAAAGATGGGTCCCATATGGCTTTTAACTCTTCTCCAGGCCTGAAGCCTCCACTCCTTCCACAGGGAGTCTTGACAACGTATCTGCCACACAATTGTCCTTTCCCTGAATGTGCTCGACGTTAAAATCATAACTCCTCAAGGTCAGTGCCCATCGAATGAGTCTCTTTGCAGCTATCTTAGGGATTTCCTTTCCATCTGACAAAATCCTCATCAGTGGTTTATGGTCAGTTCTCAAAATAAACTCCAGACCCCACAGAAACTGATCGAACTTCTTTACTGCAAACACCAGTGCCAGTGCCTCCCGATCTATTGCTGAGTACCTGGCCTCTGTTGATGAAAGAACCTTAGATGCGTATGCCACTGGTTTTCCCTGGCCCCCAGGGAAACGATGCCACAAGACTGCCCCCAAACCTCTAGCGCTTGCATCTGCTGTCACTCCAAGTGGCAAGGCCAATGAGTAGTGCACCAATTCCCCTGCCTTCTTTATGTCCCGCTTTATTTATTGAAATGCTTCATCAGTTTCTTCTGTCCACTTCTATTTTGTTCCTTTTCTTGTCAACTCATGAAGTGGTGCACATACGCCCTGAAGTTTTTCAATAAGCCTGGCACAAAAATTAACAGTACCCAAAAATGACTTGAGTTCTTGTAGGTTCGTTGTCCGTGTCATCCCCCTCCTTCCGTGTCTTCCCCTTCTTCAAAGGCATTTTGCGCAGCGCCAATATAGAATAGTCCGAACTATATTGAAATCCATTTATTGAATGAATCAAAGCTATTCAAAAACCATAGCTAATATAAACGGCTGCCATGCTAGTTACTAATATTGTCTGATTAACTGTTGTGGTTTTTTATGTAGTAACCCTACAACCTGTTAATAGAAATTGAAGAGAAGCAGAAAAATTGGGAAGAATGGGAAGTGGAATTAACCAATCAAATGTGAACCAGCGCTCAGTTTCCTTTGAACTTCAAGAGAAAGGGCGTATTCTATATTTCCAAACATTTCTAAGCGGCCCGAGCCTTATAGGTAATATTACCATAGAAAGATCAAGAGAGCGAGCGGGTAGTGTGAAGGGGATGGGGGGGAAGGTGATTTATGATGACACTATTTAACCAAAAGACGAATGGCTTCCAGACCGTATTTGCCGATCGACCCTTCCTCCTTCCGAGCCATTCTTCTGTAATTCATCCCCCTCCTCTCTTTGCCAACCCTTCGACTGAAAATAAAGGCATACTCTCCCTCGCTTACAGTCCCTTCGACCCATCTTTTGAAGCTTTGTTCTCCCACTCATAGGCCATCCATCACCAATTCATTTTTGTAGGGTCTCAATCAGAAGGTATTTTCGGGTATCGCATAGTAATACTAAATTGAAAGAGCAGGCAGCATCTTATGTATTGTACAGGGTGAATAAGTCCAAAATATGGGATTTACAGAGGTCGCCGGAACGGATTGACTATTTTAGGGTAATTTTCTCCTCTTATTTCGACATTTATATCCCAAGGTTTGTCTAGATTCCTCTCCCTATGTACCTTGGGTCCGGTTACGCCGACCAATATATATTTTGATTCTTCCGCACGGATAATTAAACCGAATTCATCTTTCTGAATAGTACCTCGTGAAGAGAAGAAGGTTAATATTTCTTTTGTAAGAAGAATTTGGTACATTGAGGATTATATGCCACGACATCAGTATTTCTGTTTACCGGTCTCAAATGATTAACGTGGTACATACTTTCTGGATGAACTCTGTAATGGTGTGATAGCATTGATATTTTTTTGAGCAACGAAGTTTGAGCATTAGCATCTGACAAACGAAAGACCGAAGCCTGTTCGACAGGCTAATATCATTGGACACTCTTTGATCTTGGAGCCGTTACATGCCGAACGGCTCATCTAATTTGAGGGGCGAGTGTAATCATTAGCTGTTTGCTTCTCGGGTCCCCCATAATGCTATTACACCAGATCAAAGCATATGACTGCAGAGAGTGACAAATATGCGCATTTAACTCATTTTACACCAGGAATCAAAAAAATAAAGGCTACTTGAAATTTATCCATCTTTCGAAAGAACCTCATTATTGAGGGAGCAAACAAAAATGTTTTTGCTTCTATTCCGATACATTATAATTGGCTCATTTTTAATTTTGTATTATAATTAAGTTATAAATTGTCATATAAGTTTTCGAAGTAGTTGGTGAAGGTTCGATGAAAACAGCTGTTCCAAATATCATCTGGAGGGTTATTCGTAGAAGTCAATTTTTTCGGCAGTGGGGAAAATAACATGCAAGAATGAACGACACAGAATCATGATTTTTCTCATCCAGTTGCGAACATGGTTTTTCTCAGTTATTGTGTCGACTTTTTCTTTCTTTTTTTGTTGCTTCCCACCTGAAGTGCTCCTGGGAAAATATTGGGAGAAGAGAATGGATATAGAAGCGACAGTTGGGAAAACCAAGAATAACTTGAGCTGAGCGAGATGAGTTTCTGGGTGGGTGGTTATGATGAGAAGAGGGGGTAAAAAATCATAATCTCGATATTAATTTTCAAAACCTTCCCTGTCACCGATGGAGCCTTAAGGGAAAACTCCAAACTCTGAAGAAAGTTGACATCCCCCACCGGCGGAAAAACCACCACCGCACGGAAAATCCTTCTAGGTTACGATTATCGAAACCCGATTGACGCAGAGGCATAAAAACGCTTCAAGTAAAATTTACTTAATATTTAATATTACAAAATGGTGATAGGTAATCTAGATAACCACACCCGCGTAGATCACTGTTATCCGATATAAAGAAAAAGAACAATCGGTATGTTCGGGTTGTTTCTTTCGCATAGGGATAAGATACTCAATGTTAGTGGTTAAATTCAATATGCTGCTTTCGTCTGTCTCGTTGTTCCTTAGTCAACTCCTTTCTGACGAGCCCGACACCAGATCGGTTGTTGAGGTAATGGCCTTTGACCGTCGTTCTAGAGCCTCGCACCCTCATGGACACGGCTCTTATCAGGGAAAACTGTACCTTCGTTCTAACCCATCCGGCTACTAACGACCTCGGTTTGGTCCATTTGTCGGCAAGGGTCGTCACCAGTCAATGGAGGAATTGATTAAAATCTTCGTGTAGCACTGCTTTGCACAAGAGCGAATCAGTGGGGAGAGTAAGCCTCATACTTGCGGTGCTTTTCTCGGGCAGCTGCTTTGGCAATGAGGAACTTGCATGGTTATTTTTTGTTTCAGCGTTTGAAAGGAAAAATATGATTGAAACATGTATCTGATGATTGAAACTTGCCTGAAATGGGTCTTGCTTTTCAGCCTAACTGACTTCACCGGCCCCCTGACTACCTGGGCGGGTTCCTCAGCTCCTTAAACCTAAAAGACGTAACGCACTCTCTTTCAACCTGTTTTCTGGTTGAACCAGACGTAATTTCCAGCTGAAAATTGGCACTAGTGGGTTTTGAAGGACGCCGAATGAATTCCTGTTAGTACATCTTCTCCATTGTGGCCCAGCCCTCGGGCAGGTAAGAGGAACCGTTGGGATTCACAAGGCGGTTGTCGAAAACTGCTATGAGCGACAGCTGCAGGTGCAAACAGTGATTACAAGAAAAGCTTGGTCCCCTGCTCTTATTGCTTACCTATCATCGAATAACATACCTAATAGTCAGCGAAATAACATCCACTGATATTATAAAAAATGTCAAGACAATGTTTGATGGGAACGATCACAACATTATGTTTGCATCACTAGAGTTAATTTTTGTCGAATAGTAGGTATACGGTCGAGCTTCCGTTGAAATGATTTCGACCGGCTGTCTACCTGTGAATTTTGTAATTTTAAAAAATCTTATTTAACATAAATACATATTATGTAAATCCTATAACATGTTATTAATAATTATTGTTTGTCTTGTGACGTAGGTACGTCACATACTGGGCAGTTTGCCGTCTAAATGAAGGTTGTTCTCTCTTTGGCACTAGCACACAAAAATATTCAAAACTAGTTAATTGTCACTTAGAGGTAATTATTATAGAAAATGCCACAAAATGAACGAATTGACATTTTCATATCTTTGCTGTGGCACACCACCAAAACTATGTTATGTTACGTAACGTTACGTAACGTGACATTGTACAACAACCGTCCAGTTCTGACCATTCCCGCTTACAACCGAGTCGTTCTGATATGGTATGTGGGCCCTTGAGGGACTTCTGAACACCTTCTTGACAAATCGAGAGGTCCAGATAAGCTGATTGGCTCCTAAAGCTAATTTCTCTCCCATTAGCCCTAAAAAGTTGAAATTCAGTATGCAGCCTCCTTGAGACTCCTTCTTGACAATTCGTGAGGTCCAGATCAGCTAAGTGGCTCCTAAAGCAAAGGAGAAAGTTGAAAGGGAAAGAAGGAGGGGGAGAAAGACATGAAAATGTCCCAATGCGTTGCAGACTTGTATGCAAGCGTTTACATCGCGTCTCAGCAGTTGTGATGATTTGTTGACGTTTCATAGGCTTCTAGGTCGAAAATGGAGCTCCCAGATCAGCTGAGTCGAATTTACGCTGAATAACGTGGTGATGTCGATTCCTCGATTCGAACCTTGAAATTTCAAATAGGAATCCCCATTTAGCTTCCTCACTACCGAAGGTAGGAAGCTATGTACCCATTCGTGCATGAAATGAAAACTGGGTTTTGAAGATTAAAAAATAAAGAAGCCGAAGCTATCAAGTACCTACCTACCTAATTGTGACCCGTCCACCACCTATTCTACAGGTGATTCCTGTTGTGTATTTTCAAACACACATGTTGAATAACAAAAATACATTCCTTGTCTAACGTTGATTGAATCAACTTGTTTTTCTTTCTGAAAAATCTATCTTCCCTATTTAGAGCTAGGTACAATCTCTGCTATTACTATTAGGTACGATACACGTACATCACCATACTTTATTACTGGGTCTGCGTCTGACCAGACGGTGGAAGTTATACTTCTTTGGCCATTCTCATACACCCACTCACGCACACAAACAGACAGGATATATAAATGAAATATAAGATTTGGGCTGGGGGTCATTCCAACACGGCGTCACCGACACCGCGATTCTCTGATGGTTTTCAAGGACAACCAATCGTTGTTAGGGAAATATAACTTCCTGATTTTCCACCACACATAAATCGTTCACCACTCGTTGAAAAGCTCTGAATTTACTACACATCACACCACGTCTCATGTTGCCAGTTTTCAACTCCTCCCTCATCCTTCAGAGAACTAATGGTACGTAGGTGAACAAACAATGTTTGTTGGAGTTGTCAATTTGGCATTATAATAGGTACCTACTTTCACAACATAATATGAAGCAGGCTTCAGAGTACTGGACTTGTCCTTAATGATGTATTTTTTTCATATTTTTGAACTGTTACGCATCTTCTTAGATAGTACAAGAGTGAACATAACCAAAATATCAAACAATACATCAGGTGCATGTAGATGCCGAAACCTAAGCGGTTGTACGGTCTACTGATGTGGTCAGAGTGATGTAGAGTCACTAACTTTTTCAGGGAACTGTTGGTGGCTCTTCAATGTAGTTTCGATCCTGTATAAGGGACTCTGAGAATTGAAGGGGGATCTGTTATCTGGAAGTTATTCGAGATTACAGTTTTACCTCTGGAATTGGGACGTTTGGACTGTTTCCTGTGTTCCATGGCCATTTCCACCGTCTTCCATTATAACCCTGAACGCTAATGGAACGACATCACGATTCCACTCTTCCGGAGGATTTCGTCTGTTAAATGTTTCATAAGCTTCCGTGAGAGCTTCGAGGACTTCAAGAGTCATAAAACCATTTTATGTGGTGCCGCTGCACTTTTTCTTTAGGTAGGTAGATATAATCGCGGACCTCCCCTTCAGTTCTTTCCCTACCAACCTCCATCCATCCAGTTCAGAGAGCGCCTAATGCTCTCTCGCTTATAAAACTTTTCTGTTCCTAGTTCAAAGAATTACGGATGGAAGCGGATAGCATACTAAGAACGTCGGAGATCCTTTTGTCTCGGAAAGCGCTTTACTCCAGCGGCAGTTAGGGCTGCTGACCCCTTTCCTGTAACCGGTCATGTAATGAGGTTACTATTAAAATCGTTTTAGTCCTCTCCCAAACCATCATCCTCTTCAACATTCCTCCTGTAATACATACTCAATTAGATACGTACAAGAAGGGAATTACAACATCATGAATTAATCAAAAGTATTGACGAAACTATAGGGGTGGAGAGTCTGTTGGGTCCAACCTCCTAGACCCCTGAAACACAAAATACCATGCAAATTTGAACAATTCTGGGTTCTAAAGTAAGTCATTGTCGTTAGATGTCCCTAATTATTCTTCCAACCATCGTTCTTCTTTTCTTCTACCAATTATCCTTCTTTTTGCAAGGATTTCAAGATATTCTTTGAATCAACAATTACTATTTTTTATAGAATGAGTAACAATTAAATCCATAATAAGGAATTTTTATCACTTTTCGGACTAATGCGAACTCTCAACACAATTCTAAGTCCTGTTCTTCAATGGGTAGTGACTAAACATTGGGTTGAAATGACTGGGTAACTTCTTTGATGGGATAGTGTATACGCGGAAACGGAAGGCGAGCTACTTGTCAACTAGATTTCATGGATCGTTGGCATTAAATGTCGTCTTCGTCCTGAATTATATTCCTCTCCCTTATCTGTATTCAGAAGTTGGCGGACGTATATTCCAGTGTCTCGGAGTATCTAGAACTCATAGTTATAACAGAGAGTTAGAATATAGTTAGAGAGGTAGGTATATTGTTGAGACTCTCTATATTACTTTGGCTCTTCCCGCTTCCCGAACGTTCTTCAATGAACCTGGCAGGGACGATGAGGATTTTATCGGGACCGATGGTGAAAAGCTTAAGAAGACCTAGAAAGTCATCAATAGGATTGGTGGAAGAAGGTTGTGGGCTAAGGAATGATATAGTAGTGGAATGAAGGTTGGAAGAAGTGAGGAGAGGGGGAGGGGGCTTAGCTCAGCAGCGGGTAAAGGTAGTACGCCAAGTTGTAAGGGAAACGCGGGTTCGAGATCTTATCTTTATTCATGACTTGGTGAAGACAAAAAGCAATCAGCTTGAGCGAAGGGTGAAACTTCCAAGTCAATTACTGCTACGGTGGGTAGAGGAATGTCGGCTCTCGGGCTTCCTGAGGTGGCGATATCTTGTGTGCGTTTCGGGGTCACTGAGATTACCAGGGGTAATCGTATTTATTTCACAGCGCATTCATCAAATCCAACCTCTCTTCTCCAAACAACACCTATCTACAAATCAGGTTATGGCAAGGAAGCCCGAAATCATCGTTTCCTCCCTGAAATAGCGTGTCTATATGTATATCAATTAGCGAAGAAGTCGAAATTCAATGACCCCAGGAATCATGTAACCTGTCGCGGAATGCGGTTCCCTACGCATTATGCAGCAAATATAACCTTGCATAAGGAGTTCTGTCGAGTGGCGCAGGCAGACTTATCAGGCCAAAGTATCATAATAGTTGAATGTCTATGCCGTTAGAATACTTTTCTACTTCAAAGCGGCCTCAAGTGCGACATGGCCGGTTATAAGCCTTCATCGGCACCTACTGTTTGAGGGACATTTACCGTTCATAGTACTAATGTTATGGAGGTATTACTGTGGTACTATTAGTACACGCTGTCGTCTGCGGTGCCGTTGGTGGTGAGGGGAGCTTCTCGCAGAATCCCATAATGGCCGCGGACTTGCGGGAGACCCCTCGGCTCCTGTTATGGGTTCAACCCCAACTCCTCCCATCCATCATGATTAACGATCTTACGGCACATTACACCACTCATGTCAACCACCGTAGCTTCTGATAAAACACACCAACATCATTCCGCTGGTGATGTTTATGGTAGTTTATTATTTTGGATTTGAGTCGTTGAGAAATGGTGAGCTTGGTGTTAGAACAATAAGTTTTAACTCTCCTCCCACACCCTCCCGTTTTGTGACACATCACAACCCGTCAGTTACGTGGGCGATCAACAGTCCTCAATATTACCTCATCATTTGAAAATGGATCTTGAATTTTCGTGATTCTTTTGTGGATGAACTTAGTTTTAATTTGGCTGAGTAACATGACGCCAATTTCTGGTTATAAAAGTAAAATCCACGCAGTTTTAACTCCTTCACGTACTTGAGTATTTTTGTGTGTATGGGTGTGCGTGCGTATGTCGCGTGAGGTGTTGTGAGGTTTTTCACGTAATTTTCAAGCGAAGATATAATAAGCGCGTCCCATAGTCTAGCTACCTAAAACCTGTTGCAGATGCGGGTATGTCCAAAGAAGCACTACATAGGTATTTTTCACGGAAAATCCATGTTTATACACAAAATCAATCACGAGTGCAACCATTCGATTCATTGTGAAATGTACGTAGGTACGTGACAAACGGTACCGAACTCCTCACAGCATGGTCAGATCGAGTAGTGTCTAACACCCTAAAACACACACAAAAATCAACACACCAATCAATATCACGAATAACAAACACATTTTTATTCATTTCTTCAATTTGTTTTCAATTTCTAAAAAAAAAAAAAAAAAAAAAAATATTTTTTTCACAATTTTCCCCCAGCATAGTGAAAATTTGAAAATTTCCCCAGTACAGTAAAACTACAAATTAGTAAGTTCTCATAGAGCTGGAATCACGAGGAAATGGGTGTCAGGATAGCTCAGGTAGTAGAGCGTTCGATTCTCTTGGTGTTTGAGCTTCGGACACTGACAGCCTATAAGTGTTCATCAGTTCACTAATTATAAATCATGGCCCTTAGTATTGAGAAGGATCGAAGGATAGTATAAGACAGTCATAGCACTAGCTCTAAGCTTAAAGTGCCCTTATACAACTCCTTACAAAAAAAAAAAATTCCTGTTTTTTTCACGACTGACCGCATGGTGAGTTCAGAGGACCTACAGAAGTTTGATGAAACTCGTTAAAAAAAATAAATAAATACTGTAGTGACTAGGTAGGCAGGCACCTTTGTAGTTTTTCTCTCTAAATTTGGACTTCGTTTCATACCTGTGGTGGCACAGTAGTGGTACTAAAACTTTGTGATGATTGTTTAGTGGTATCCACCAAAAATTCGTGAAGGTGACATAGCACCCCTCTTCCCATAGGTGGCTGGCAACATTTATGTATACCTACCCAACTTCAGTGTGGGGTAATGGGTGAAAATTTAATTGATGAACAAGAAATGAGCTATTTTATATACTGTGTGTGAGGTAGGAGGAAGAAAGGGGGTTGTACTAAACACAGATGTACGCAGATGTACCTAGGGTATAACAAACGATGTGAAAATATCATACCTCCAGAATACGACTAAAAATCCACTCAATTGGAAGTTGAAGATCAAAACTGATTAGGTAGACATCTGCAATATAGGTAGTTGAGGAAAATCCAGCTTGTGTGAAGGTATTGAAATCCGTGTCTAATTCCAACGGACCCATTTCCCCATTCCAGTACAAAACGCTCGAAATAATAACTCACTTGAATCGTTTCGTAAGACGTCAACGTAAATTTTCGAAAGAGCAGACCCCGAGAAACGCATTCCTTAGCGCTTCCATTGACCGAAATACGGGACAAGATATCTGCCCACTACAACTCCCAACCCGATCTGCAATGCAAAATCCTCCTTCCATCGGACTTTCCGCAATCTACGATCTGTGGGATTGAACGAGAAATCGGGAGGCGACGGATTCAGCTCTTCTTTATTTGACTTTCCAATTAACGAGAGGCTCCCACTATCACCGCGGCCTACCCCAAGCTCGACCTCTAGCATCTCTCCCCTGTGTTTACCGATTTATATGGCAATGACTCTGGGTCACAGGCAATTTCCTCAATGTTGTACCTACACCAATTAGACCAGACCGGCTGATGCTGGGGCTCAACATTCGTTACACCTCACGCTCTCGTGCTCTCTGAAATTCATATATTTATACCTACCTATACGCAGAATATTCACTTCATTGGACTGACGAGCGTTCAACGGCACGTGTAGGTCGATAGTATTTTAGTATGAAAAATTCCTCCGATCCGCTTTGCGAGAAAGGTTTTATAAATACCATTCTCATATGGAAAATTTCATACAAAAGAACCCCGGCCAATCCATTATTGTTAACACTCCTCACCACAAGTTGTACACGGAAAAGGGGATTTTGAAGCTATATCCGACAACACGGACCAAGCCTCGGCATGTTGCATTGGAAGCAAAAATTTCACGGGTGAGCATATTCCATGAGAGGCTATCTTCAAACCCCTGGATGTTGAAACTACATTATTTTGAATTCTGCCATTCCCGACTTTTAGTGATGGGGTAAAAGGCGGTAGGATATTTTTGCAAGTCATATCGGGTTTCCTTATCAAAATTTGTCGCAATAATGTCTCTAAAATATCCATGTCCTCATCTCTCTAATAGGTTAGTGCGGGAAGTACTGAGATTCGAATACACAAGAGTTCAATAAATTGTACAAACCCCAGAAGGGGGTGATTTTCACGACCACTCCAACTGCACGACTGTCTTTGAAGTGAATAACACTTTACTTTATCAAAATCAATATCCGGCGTGAAAATAGACACTTAAGAAGATTCACTTTCACCATTTATATCAAAACAAAAAGCACCAAGCGTGTTGAAAAAAGACTGGGAAATCGTCCTAAGACGATGAATGTACCTCTAGATACAGCTCCGAGAGATTAATGAGAATTAATCAGGTCGGTGCTTTCTTCACAATGGAGTTCAGATGAAACTCGCTATCCGTCTCCTTTCACCTGTCGCCGAGAAAAACGGAGGTGATGAGTGTTCCGAGGTCTGAGGTTGAAGGAAAGAAACTAAGGAAGCGCGCGTGGAAGGATTTGGATGAGGAATTATTGTCGACGGAGGAAATTAAACTGCGGGAACTCATTTTGCGAGAATGGAGCGCGACGAAGTTGACTTTGAATTTTCAAAAGTCTCGACTGAAACGTTTTTTCGTTACTTAGTTTGTATTCGGGAAGGGACTTTAAAAACGAATCCCTAACGGAATGGGTGGTAATTGAGTTTTTGTTCTTTGTTATACCTTCGGAAATGGTGATTTTGTTTGGAAAGAGAGAATTCCGTGAATCGTGAGACACTATGGAAAAATAGCTTGAGCTAAACAGGGTTTGTAAATCCATCCACTCTTGTGATGAAAATGCTGCAAATACACAACGATTTGTAGCTCTCATGCATTCATGCAATTCTCACCAATTAATTATTAACCTAATGCACTTTATAGTTATTTAGGACAACAATATTAGGGTAGGTGGGTCTAAGTTTCCGCAGGTTCGAATTTTTATATTTTCCAATGAACTTCTGAGACAATAGACTTTCAATAGCTGGCTAGGATGTTTGATTGAGCTCTCGACGATGACCCCTCAAAATTACAGCTTTCTCTGATAAGCATTGAGGAAGTAATGGCCATTTTCCAAAAAAGTGTCTCTGCGGGAACTTGCCCCATCACAGAGATAATTAATAGTTATTGAAGAGAAAGTATCGAAAATGACGCTTTATTTTTTAAGTAAAGAAATAATTAAGATCCACTATTAAATGGGCTAGTTCACAAGCCATTTAAATCACATTATGTAGGTACTTTTAAACTCAGAAATCATAAATCGTAAATAACAATACTAAACAATAGACTCAGTAAATAATAAACTCAGAAATCATAAATAAGTTTTGAATTATCTTTTAGCTAGACTAGGTCACTTCGGTAATACCTATTATGAGGCTTCTAGAATGGTAACACACATAAAATTTATTTATAAATGTATTTAAAAATGTATTTCATACATCAGTCTTAAAAAAATGCCTAAAATTTAGGTAAACCTCTTGATCAGATCCGTAAATGCTGAATCAATAAATAGTCAATTTTCGAGATGATACTAATGAGAGATTTAGATAAACTTGGTGAACTTTTTGATCAGATACGTAAATTAATGCCGAATCAATAAATAGTAAAATCTTTCAATAGTCTCAGCTCGAAAATTGACTGTATTTCGGAATCTTCCAGTGGACGTTGTGATTGGCTTGGATAAAGTCAAATAAACGTCATTCTGTCCGATGTAAGTTTCTTCGGTTGTTTCATTGAATCTGAAAGTGTGGGGCACTCGCTTGTAAAATATCCCATGGTTTACCTCTTTACTTTCCTCCGCCCACCTGAAGGTGAATGGAAAGTATTGCGATCAGCATAAAACCCAATTTCTGGAACACCTCTTAATCGACATCTGATCAATTTTCTCCACGTTTTGGAAAAGTGTATGTAAGTCCGTATGTATGTATGTACTGATGTGTGTACGTTCATGGGCGGTTGGATGGGCTACTTACGCGCTATCTAGCGTTTGTCTCAGAAACTATTTGGGGAACCCTAGTTACATGAGTTGCGGGAACTTCCCCCGTGCGGAAACTTACCCCCAACTACCCTAGTATTAGTAGTTTGCCGTGGTATTGAGAGGTTCACAGTCACGTTTCTTGTGTACACAATAAGAACCTACTTTCATAAAGAAATTCAGTACCTACCCAACCAAGCAACACACGTTTTTGACGTTTTGAACATGTCATCCTTTATTGTAGACGTCTGACGGTAACGCAAAACTGACGGTAGACTCGAAATGGGACCAATACACCACAGTATGGCTTGACTTCACGGTATCTATGGAGATGATGGTCCCCTCCCACCCTCTCTAGACGAGCTTACGAGGGTCAGTGACTATATGCGTCACTCTATGTAATACACATTAATTTACTATACCCAATATACGACCCGTTTTGCGTGATGATTCCGATCGACGGATATCCACGATATGTCTCCATTTTCGGACACATTAATGGAGATCTTCCTGATTGAGTATAAAGATCATTTAAAAAAATCAGGTGTAATAGGTACCTCATTATCCTAACCCTGCATTCAAAAAACTCCCGTCCCTATCGTTCTCCACTCGCCCCGCTGTAGGTATTGTCAGTTGATAGCTGTCTGGATAAGATAAATCGGTTGAGTTGTAAGACTAGCAGACGCTTCTCTTTATTTGCAACCTCCCCATTCCAGATCGCCTCGCTACAAGTGCGGTAGAACAGTCAGGAGCCGATTTCTCATTCATCATGTCAAACCTTAGTGGAGCCAAACCTTCTAGATCTCAGGGTGAATCCGCGAAATCCATTATTCACCATCTTTTTCGCAGAGGCCTGCACCTTCCATCTGTCGATATCTACTCCATTTCTGGTATACTTGTTATTGTTTGTTCCAAATACTCTAACTTGAACATTCCCATCCTTCATGGAGTTTGTTGAGAAAGGTGAAGGTTCTGGTTCATAAAAGCTATAATTTTGGCCCTCAGCTTTCCAACTAATATGGATAATGACAACGTTTTTGCTTTTGAATATTCTCCTCCATTATTTTCAAATAGGTATTGTTTTGGGCTAATTACCAGAACGTATGAATGACACTAATAAAGCACTAATTTATCATTCAGAAATAAGATAGCTGTCTTTAAGAACGTAGAATAAAATAATCAACCCTTGGAGGCATCAAAACCTGTACTGTGATTCAGAATTCACAATAGATTCACACGAAACAAAACACAGGTGTAGAGCATCAGGGAGGCTAGACGACGACGATGGAACTATAACTTACCTTCATTAGCTAAGGAATGCTTCATTCAGAAGGATTATTATTTTCATCCCGCTTATACAAAGAAAATTAAAATTATACTTAGGTTCCCAATTTCGTAATAATTGAATGAATTGGTCTCCGGAATGCAACTCATTTCTTTGATGAAAATAATTTCGTCGTACCCCGGATACTTGATGTTGGTAGAGTTAAATATAGTCATTCGTAGTATATCCTGTTATTACAGGGGCAATTATGTGTACGTCATAATATTGTGAGCATATATTTGGAATTGGTGAATGTGTTAACTGTGGAAGTAGGTCCATCGACATTTTCAATTGCGTGTTCAAAGTAGGTATACTTATTGTGCTGCTGTTGTTGTTGTTTATTTTGATTTTAAAAGTGCGTATTCATCCGAACTCAACTCATTACTGCCCTGGTAATTTTTACGGGACCAAAGACATTCTTCAAACAAAAATTTAGTACCAATAGAAACGATTTTCCGTCCCACACATCGTTTTGTTCTTCCGGGACATAGCCTAGAACCAATCAATTCTGACGTTATAAACTGAAGCGAGGAAAGCACTATGCACATGAAAGTAGTCAGTTCCTATTCACGTCGTATGTAAACCGAAATTTACGTACCCAGGAAGTTGAAACGTATCGACGACACATTATTGCTGGCTACGCGGTACGACGCGGAAGGGTTCGTATGGGCGTTTGGAGGTTCTCGTCACCCTTTGCCCAATCACTGCACCCACCACTTCCCCTATACAGGAGACCAAAAAGAGCTGTGGGGAAGGGTTGAACTGATGTGTTGGCAAGGTTTAAAGGAAGGTGGGAGTTTAAGGGCCATCCGGCGTAATGGAGTTCCTTCATGTACTTAACCTCTCATCTTGATTACCCTCACTCCACCTCGAGGTTCTCATCAACCTGAACACCTGAATTCTCCTTGTCAAGTTCCCTGTGACATTTTCAAGTGACGGTCCGAAGTAAAACCGTGATCACCTCAAACCTTCAACCAATTAGGGTTCTGGTCTTGAATCACCTATAAAAACGAGGTCGACATTTTTACGACGAACATCATATTGCTTCCTCTCCATTGAGTGTACCAATGATCTATATTGCGGGCTGGAACTAAATTCTTGTTTTCCATGAAATTCCAAACTATCTGTACTACCTCTTCTGAGATTTCCTTCTTGAAACTAATGTTGCGACAAAAAGCCTCTTCAAGGAAAAATAATTCAATATGAGCACCAAGTGCGTGAACATAAATGGCTTATTCCCCCCCCCCCCCCTCCCTTTAGAAGTAATAGTAATTACCAGCTGATTCTTCATATATCTTTAGATCTTAATTTCCACTGTCATACTTATATTTCACGGAGTGACACCAACAAGTCCCATAATTAGAACAAAACATTGACATTGAAAGATACTGTAGCGTTTCCCCTTGCGGTTGGTGCATCTCTCGAGGCGTCTCAATAGTTGGGTGCTCGACTGGATGACGAATAAGGCTCCTGACGTAGGTAAGGCCGGTATTCGGGTGCAGTCGAGGAGAGTTCGAACCGTGAAGAAAAATACCTTTGTGAGGAATAAGAAAAATCCTGAAATCCTCCTGTACCCCACACAGGTCCCTGAATTGGAGGCTGTCCTACTGTGTTTGGAAAAAGCACTCTACAGTCCCAATATAGACTCGGACACGAGCCAGTACAGCTCCCGTAACCAATGTTTGTGTTGAAGGGTTTCTACGTGTTTCTTGGTTCGAACCTCCTGGAGTCGTCGTCACAGTGGCTGGTGTGCTGGCTGCCGTCTCGCTGTCGTCCATCAGAGAGAGGGAATGTTAATCCACTTGGACTGGGCTTGTGTGCGGAGTCTTGGCTCTATCAATATCGCCGGCAGGCTGCAGTACTGCGATGATCAAAGCTTCCACATCCCTCTCTAGTCCGAGGAGGAGGTCTGTTCTTGAGAAACTTCAACATCTATTTCTTGGCCAAGGGTTGTACTGACGACCGAAGCTCTTCTTATGTAGGTCCACGGTTGAAGCATCTGGCATTCACCCCTAGTTATCTGTTCTGTGATAGACTAGCAGGCCCGAGCTGTAGTTGGGCAAAGCCAGGCCTGATTTTTCTTTCTTGAGCTGAAAGGGAAAATAATTAGTATTCCGAAGTCCTTCCACCATACGTCCTCCACCTATGAGTAGGTTAGCAGGTAACTAATAAAATACCTAGCTATACTATACTGCCCACCACATAGGCAGCCATCACCTTGAATTGACGTTATACAGCCCATCCCCCTGGCAATGGTGGAGGAGCGGACGCGCGGTGGGGGTAGCAGCTCGGACGGGAGTGTGGTGGGGTTCGGGGGGGGGGGGGGGGGGGGGGGGGGGGGGGGGGGGGGGGGGGGGGGGGGGGGGGGGGGGGGGGGGGGGGGGGGGGGGGGGGGGGGGGGATCTTACGGAACAGACGCCTTCAAACCTAATAACCCTCCGTAAAAACTCATTCTGTGTTAAAAATTTAACCCCTCCCCTCAAAATTTGAGGTTTTACGTGTCAAGATACGTAGAATCCAAAAATCGAATAAAAAAAATCCGTCCGTCCGCCGTACGCGGCACTTTCCTTAGTTACCATGATCCAAAATTAATGAAATTTGGTATACCGCCCCAATTTGGGATCTAGTTGTTCCGCGAAGCTTGGCGTTACCGCCAGTCTTCTCTAAAGGGTAGAAAATAGGGGATGAAATTTCCAAAACGCCCTTGCTCGAAAATTTCAAATGGGAAGAAATATTTCCAACGATTTAAATTAGAACACAATTTTTAGCGTCGAACGAGACCTTGCGGATCGTTTTAGGTCTCGCCGTTCGCTCCCAGTAAGGAGTTAATGGTTGAACGAAAAAGAGAGCAGAAACACGAGTGTGAATCTCAATACTCCCCGAGTAGGCAAAATCTCCGTTCAAATATCAGCTGTTCAAATGCAACTTTCTTTCGATTCCACCGAACCAAGTTTGTTGTTTACTTTCAGAAGCTTCCTTAGTTACTGAATTTCATTAAGAATGAATGATATAACTCTCCGATAATAGATAAATAAATAAATAAATGAATCACTTGAGCCAGGAAAAAAAAGAAATTACAAGACTCATTGTCACCAAGAGATGATTGTGAACCTAGCGGTAGGAGGGTATTTTATGTCAATAGGATCTTTGTAGATGGGCGATCTATACAGAAAATAATAAACCGTTGTGTAATAATTTGCAGCGTTTTATTTTTTTGCGCTCATCCGTAATGACAATGACTGACGGTTCGATCTTATCTGTTTGTATAAAATCGTGTATGGTCCCTCTGAGTAACGTTTGTACCTTGTTTCAATGAAAATGATGAATTTTCTGAATCTTCATTCCTCCCGTTTTTATTCTTCTTCTCTCGTTCCTTGACGTTAGAGGACTCGTAGCGAAAATATGGGGCTTCGCTCGGTGTTTTCTCCACGGTTTATTTGAATGGTTTTCGTGTTTCCCGCCGGAGTTTGTGTGGTTGTGTTTTTACCCGTCGTCCTGTTGCTTATGCTAGCGTTTGGACGTCCCCGAATTTCCCTTTAGTGCATACGCGGAATTTGCTGAATTTCTTCTGTATCTATTCTCGTGGTATTTTCTCTTGTTTCTTGTGAGTAGGATTTTATGAAGGACTCTCTTGATTTTGGTTATTTGAAATAAATACGCCACAGACACATCAACTTGAAGGCAGTCGCTGGTTCATCACTAACATTAAAAGCTCAAATTTCTATCAAAATTCGGCAGAGTGAGTGAAAAAATTTCTTCCACATAAGAGTTGTTTATTTCTGGAATAGGTATTCTTCACCACTTTCTTTTCAAGCCGAATTTTCGATGTGGGAAATTATATGGCAAATGGTCTCTCAACATTCTTGTCATGTAGGTACAGGAGGAATAGGTCTCTCCCTATTTAATACTCTCCATCTCCGTTGAAATACTCTGTGGGCTGTAAGTATTTCGGTAATGAAGGTGTTTCTGAGCTTTTGATGCCTTCTGTTTGAGACGGGCAGCAAAAACACTATCAGACCATCTGACACTTTCCCCCTAGTATAGTCAATGTTCCAATGCCGTCAATAAATATATTTATCAGTTACTGGTGGGTACACAACCAAACTCGACGCGGCAAATAGGCAGCACTCAGTTTAAGCAAGGGTGTCTGAAGCTAGAGTTGTAGGAACTGGTGGCATTAATGCTCAACCACTGGCACCAGAGGGGAGCGCCACACGGATTTACGCGTTGGGTATCTTTGATCATAGATTTTGGAATGCTGTTCTATTTCGGAACAATTACTGACACCATTAGGTCTGGCACCATGATGACAGTCTGGCACCACATGGTGGCGCCACACGGATTCAAGTGTTGGGATATTGCTGTTCAGTTTCAAGTCAAGACAATTTACAATTTTTCAAGAAAATTTCAAGACAATCAAGACCATTTAATTTAAAGGGACTACGTCATGTTTTAATATAATATGCTGTACCAGCAAAAGGTTGCGGAAAGAAACGATGAAGAATTCGAGGTTAAACGGGGGAAAGGGAAAGCCAAAACTGAAGATGGTTGGGGAGGTAAAAGATAGAGAAGGGTTGACGTCAAAAGCTCTGAAAACACCGAGAAGATTGAATCAAAGACGGAGACCGCCAGAGCTTTGAGGAGTGTGGGGCGATGGATGGTGGGGGGTCTCCGGCAAGCAATTTATTCAGGTGTCAGGGGGAAAAGCGGCGCTCTGTAGAGGGAGATGAGGGAAAATGAAATGGGAAATATGTTTCAACTTTTCCCAGTCTTTTTCCCAAGCCCAATTCTACCTCCCCCCCCCCTTCCAACACCCCCTCCACCTTGTACACCAACTATTCCCCTCACTCCCAATAGCACTAACTTTCCCTACTTACTCCACCGTCAAGTGAAACGGGCAAGGTTGAACCTCGGGATCAACCTCTGTTTCTTTTCATATTTCAACCTGTTATTATTCCCGGAAAACTGGGGACGAGAACTTTTTCCATATTCTCCTCCAGTTTACCTCATCCTGTTCTACTATTTTGTTGCAAAAGTGTCGTGAATTCAAGGCTTTTTGGGCGCGCATTTCCCTGAGGCTGAAGCGAGAGGAAAACGATGTAAATTATTACGCATCGTTATTTTACTGTAGATCCTGCTTCTGATCGTTCTGCATTGATCACTGTAGTTGTTCTCCCAAAAGGGGAAAGATGTGCTTTTCTTTTATTCTTTAAAATGTTTGGTCTACTCAAGAGCTTTCCAAAAAGTTAGAGTATCTATGTTGGGTCAGAAAAAAATGTGTGAAAAAGAGGAAGGAAGAAGCCAGTGACGTCATCAGCCAAACAACTCCTTCTCGCTCCCACACGAGGGGACTGAGTGAGAGGGATAATAATATTGACTGATGCAGTATTTTCTTTAGCTCATAGTACAGAGTAACAAAGACAACTTTGGCTCATACCCACCAAAC
The DNA here is from genome assembly GCA_030264115.1 of Lygus lineolaris. Taxonomy (NCBI): domain Eukaryota; kingdom Metazoa; phylum Arthropoda; class Insecta; order Hemiptera; family Miridae; genus Lygus; species Lygus lineolaris. The sequence goes on from JAEMON010000005.1 coordinate 16,420,315, forward strand.
GAATTTCCTAGTTGAAAATTGGGATGGGTTTTCGAGGGGGCTGAATCCGATTCTGTGGTCAAAACATCACATTCCGTCCCCCACATCTGTTCCCTTTCCCTTCTTCGATCCCAGATCATTCACTAGAGAGATTACAACAACGGTTGGCTCCAACACAGAGCACCAGTTGGCATTCCGTCCGAACAGTATTATAATTTAATATCGAAAGAAAAAAACGTTGCCGTTGGGGGTGTCTTGCCGCCAGTGGTTTGTGTTCATGATGGTACATTTATTGTAAAATGAAATACCATTAGATAGATAATGTTAGAATCAAGGATCAAACCAATGAAACACAGAATGTGTATTTTGGGGATTCCCCGGAGGGCTGGTGGGTAAGTTCGGCCGAGGTTCATACCGCGTTCTTGGAATCCAGCGCCTTGGATTGTAGACCTACGTGACGTAGACCCTTCAAGGGGATATTAACGTTTTATAAGGTGGCAACCCTGTGACCAATTGTGGTGTGAACTTATGAGTTCCAAAGACGAATAGAAGCATGGAGGCTCAGGTAAGTCGTTAAACAATCCAAGTATCGTCTGTTTACTAATTTTCAATAGAATGGGAGCAGTAAGTTAAAAAAGTCGTTAAGCATGTTAGGCATGGACCTATCCATGGAAATAGGTAAATCATATACTATACTGTCCCTCCACTTGGCGGGTAACTAATAAATCAAATACTATACTGTCCCTCCACTTGACAGGTAACTAATAAAATACCTACCTATAATATACTGCCCACCATCCTGGCAGCCACCACAATGAATTGACATTATACAGCCCATCCCCCTGGCAAAGTGTTAGGTAAATCGAATACTATACTGACCCGCCACTTGGCAGGTAACTAATAGAATACCTACCTATAATATACTGCAGACCATCCTGCAGCCATCACCTTGAAATGACGTTATACAGCCCACCCCCCTGGCGAAGTGTTTGGTAAATCAAATACTACACTGTCCCTCCACTTGGCAGGTAACTAATAAAATACCTATCTGTACTATACTGCCCACCACAAAGGCAGCCATCACCTTGAGTAGGCATTATACAGCCCACCCCCCTGGAAAAGTGTTAGCTAAATCAAATACACTATGGGATGGTGGAACTGACTTTATTTGAACTGCCCTAAGTTCCAATTAGCAGTGATTTATTTGGGTTTTGTGGGTTATTTATTTACTGAGCTGAAATGAAAGGGAGAACAACCACGCGATATCCGCACTCTCCCGGACTTGTGACACGGCTCCTTCTTGATTAACTTAAATTAACCTATAGTCAAGAAGGCCGAGGGTTACAACGTTGCACTCTCCTCAGAGGGGACCGACATGGATGTTGCCAAAACCACCCTGCAGTAGTACAAAATCACATCGTCCCTGCCTCACCCACAACCTTAGGGTTATACGGCAGTAATCATCACTATGGGATGGTGGAACTGACTTTATTTGAACTGCCCTAAGTTCCAATCAGAAGTGATTTATTTGGGTTTTGTGGGTTATTTATTTACCGAGCTGAAATGATAGGGAGAACAACCGCGCAATATCCGCACTCTCCCGGACTTGTGACACGGCTCCTTCTTGATTAACATAAATTAACCTATAGTCAAGAAGGCCAAGGGTTACAACGTTGCACTCTACTCAGAGGGGACCGACATGGATGTTGCCACTACCACCCCAGCACTTCAGTAGTACAAAACCACATCGTCCCTGCCTCACCCACAACCTTACGGTTATACGGCAGTAATCATCACTATGGGATGGTGGAACTGATTTTATCTGAACTGCTCTAAGTTCCAATTAGCAGTGATTTATTAGGGTTTTGTGGGTTATTTATTTACTGAGCTGAAATGATAGGGAGAACAACCACGCGATATCCGCACTCTCCTGGACTTGTGGCAAGGCTCCTTCTTGATTAACACAAATTAACCTATATTCAAGAAGGCCAAGGGTTATAATGTTGCACTCTCCTCAGAGGTCACCGACATGGATGTTGCCCCTACCACCCCAGCCCTTCAGTAGTACAAAATGTATGTTATGTTAATCAAGAAGGAGCCGTATCACAAGTCCGGGAGAGCGCGGATATCGCGTGGTTGTTCTCCCTATCATGTCAGCTCTGTAAATAAATAACCCACAAAACCCAAATAAATCAAATACTATACTGTCAGAACTTGGCAGGTAACTAACAAAATATCTACGTATAATATACTGCCCACCATCCTGGCAGCCATTACCTTGAATTGACATTATACAGCCCATCCACCTGGCAAAGTGTTCGGTAAATCAAATACTATACTGTCCCTCCACTTGGCAGGTAACTAATAAAATACCTACCTATAATACACTGCCCACCATCCTGGCAGCCATCACCTTGAATTGACATTATACAGCCCATCCCCCTGGCAAATTGTTACTTAAATCAGATACTATACTGTCCTTCCATTTGGCAGGTAACTAATAAAATACCTACCTATAGTACACTGCCCACCATCCTGGCAGCCATCACCTTGAAGTGAAGGAAGGCGAAGGAAGTAGGTGGTGGAGCGGACGCGCGGTGGGGGTAGCAGCTCGAACGGTAGAGTGGGGGGGGGGGATCTTACGCGACAGACACGCCTTCAAACCAAATAACCCTCCTAATACACATTCTGCGTTAAAATCAATTCTTTTTATGTTTTCCTATGGGATTATTGAAATACATTCGAATAACAGAATGTTCAACGCTCGTGTTATTTTCTTTCTGAAATATTTTTTTCCACGAATAACGATTTATTTAACAAAATTAAGTTTTAAAACAATAACAAAGAAATGAACAGGTTAATAACAACAAAAAAGCAACAAATGAGTTAGTTGTAGTTTTCAAATGGGATCTTGAAAAAATCGAAGTTTTGTGAGTAGATCATCAGGAAGTGTTGAAGGTAGATGCTGAATCCGATCGGTAGATTTTGATTTACTACGGGCTCTATCTGATCTTTTAGAACTGAGAGATTCCTGAGGAGTTGACGTACTGGGAGGTGGAGCTAATTTCGACTTCGCATGTATTTTGCGATGGCTGTGGAACCATCGCACACTATGTTGATGGTTAAACTTTTTGCTTCTGACTTTTCTTGAGTCATGCTTCAAAAAATCTTTAATAAGCCGACCGAATAGATTGTTTCGATCAATTCTCAAAAGCTCATCAGTGTAGTAATATTCGCAAATTACAGAAGCCAACAAAATTTTGTGGAAACTGACCACGAGCATTGTGAAAACTACCAGCCCAATTGTCTTCAACTCCCATCTGACATTCGTCATACTTTTGGTATAAAAATAATCCATCATGACGCGGAACACGTTGATATCTTTTTCAGTATAGCAAATGACTATGATCTGCCAAACGACATTCCCCAATAAATAGAATACCACGACATTATGTATACGGGAAAGCAACTTCTGTCTGAAACTGGGGGTTCCGATCACGGACCGAATAGTCCACATTGTATGCAAAAATACCAGTAGTGGTATGAACATCAAGGAAAGGTTTGCGTAATTTCCTTGTTCGTGGAATGTGTGCAGGTCCAAATACCTATCGGCAGGGTTGAATATGATTCTGTCGAGTGTCTCATATCTTCTTTTGAAGTCTATGTATGTTACTACCGTAACTACAAGGATGATGGGAAACGATAGTACTTTCTTCCAAAGAGCTTCGTAGTAAGAGTTGTGTAACGCAATGAAAATAACAATCAGCAGCAAGACGCATATGATGATGAGGACCAGCAACTCCAGCAAATACGAAGATTCAGGTGCAAGCAAACTGGCAGTGATCTGTAAAAAAAAGAATAGCGCGAATACCTACCTTTAAAATAAACCCAGCAAATGCTATGTGCATTAGTCAATCTAAAACTTATTACTTATTTTTCATTTTGTCAAACGAAAGAAACCAGTGAGAGCTTTTCAGAAAGGTGCTTAATGAGGGACACCCGACGAGCGAAACATGTAATGTGGTCTTGTTATTTCATCCCATCTGACGCTGACGTCACACACACCCCCCTCCCCCCCATGCCTGGGCTGGACCCTCAGCTCCCATCATGACCACGCCCTCCCTTTCAACCCGTTTCCTAGTCAAACCAGACGTTATTTTAAGTTGAAAATTGGCACCTGGGAGATTTCAAAGGCACTGAATCAGATTTTGAGTTAAAAAACGCTAAATTCCTGCATATGCTGGTTCCCAATCATAGGGAATTATGTGCAATTCTAAACATCTACCCACTGAGAGCTCAGTGGCATTAGTGACCAACAGACAAAATACAAACATTACACCATACCGGATCCATAATTAATAGAAATACGTTTGTAGACTAATCCCACCTTGATTTGAGCTGAAGAGAATCCTGATGGATTATTTTCCACCAAAAGATCAACGGTCAATACATTTTTTGTGAATCCGTTGACGTAATTAACTGAGAATATCAACGCCCTCAGTGGAACCACATCCATTATTTCATACAAGTAATCGAAGGTGAATCGCAAATCGCCTGTAGACTGTTGCAAAACCTTCCATGGAATTGAGATGTTGTGTCCTTCAAATTTGTAATCTTCAAGAGACCTACCTGAAATCAGAGGGAAGTTAGAAAAGGAATACTCCATCAGTAAATGGGTGACTGAACGAGTGTTGAATGATTGAATATTGCAATCATTTCACCCATGAATGAATTCACTTGTACCATACGCCTATAACCTTACCTTGTAAGTTTTACTTGTACAGACACGTTAACCCATGGATTACTCCAAAGCAGATATTTACCCTTTTCTCAAGCAGAAATAATAAGAAAAGTTTAATTGATGAACAAATATCCAAAATTTGAAGTTTCGGTGGACCAATTAACCTCAAATGGGACTACCTATATGCCAAATTCCGTTAATTTCGGTCCAACAGTTTGTATACTCCGAACCTACCTTGAAACGTGAATTTAAAAAAATGAGGGGGGAGGGGTAACCATTTCTATCTTTCATAATTCGATTCAAAGGGTCATAATTAAAAATAATAATTTGAAGAAAACACATTGCCGCATAGGGGGTGTCTGGCAGCCAATGGTTTGTGTTTATGATGGTACATTTATTGTCGGATGAAATCTGGGAAACACCACCAGACCCCCGGATCATTACAGTTTAGATCAAGGATCAAAGTAAGAAAACATGTGTTTTTTGCCATATCGGTCCAAATTCGTCGAGCCGTTCAGGATTTGACCATGGAGGGCCAGGGATGAGCGGTGGTTGACCGCGTGGGTCGTCCGAATGGTCGATTGTACATTCAAATTTCACATGGAATCCAATCCAAATACGCAATAAAAAATTTAGGTTACCGATCGAATAACGAAGTTGACCATGGAGGACCCATAGTTCCTCATCCAGTTCACCCCCGTAAAAACATGTTCCATGTTTAAAACATGAGGAAGGGGTAAAATTTGAGGGTAACATGCGGGGCGTACCTAGTGACTAACGTACATGTGCGACTCAAGTCTAGTATGGGCTAGGGATGGAACATAGATGGTCGATGTTATCGAAACATCGATGTTTTTACAATCGATATTGCGTTTCATCAATAGCAGAAAAGCAAGCTAATTTGAGTCGGAAAAGTTAAGAATTTGTAAAGAATAGGTAGTAGTGCTATAATTTGCCGAATGGGTGAAAGCTCGATATATTTAATGAATCATCGATTACATTCAAATTCGTCACTGTATAGCTTCTAAAATACTTCATTAGTGAATTATCGAAGGTTTTCACCAAGATTTGTTGGTGATGGGGGTGGTTTTTACAGTATATTTCAAGATCGATGTTTGAGGACGATAATATCGATGGAGAAAAACGTCGGATTATTACTTGATACCTACCTAATTATCACATCGATATTTTAATCATCGTTGTTCTGCGATCAACGTTAACATTGATCCTAATATCGATGTTGGTGCTTCAATGTATCATCCCTAGTAGAGGCCTCATGACGGTCGGCAATGATATCACTTACTTTTTAATGACCCTGAGAATATTCTATTGAAATTAAGGTGCGAATCATGTAGGATCATCGGCCGCTTGTGAAGACCGGTTTCGGAGAGGTATCCGTGACCCATACTGTAGTACTCACTGAATATTTCTGGTAACCTGATTGTTGCTGAAATAGTATATACTAATGTAGATAGACCAACGATCTAAACGTGGGAAACTTTGGAGCAGATGGTTAATTAGACTCTCTGCAACCCAATTTCAATCAATTCGACTACGACATTGGTACTTAGCGTTTAATATCATGGAGAAGACGTCAATAATCACGACATGATGGTGGAACTGCAGTTATTTGACCTGCCGTCAGTTCCAAGCAGTAGTGGTTTATTTAGGAAATCCCAAATATACTTAAATAATATTATTTAATTGCAATATTACAATTACCTTTGGAATTTAGTATTGGTCTATTCCAGTGGTTCTCAGTGAAAACTTTAGGGTGAGGGGTGAGACTGAAAATATGAGATAATTTCCCTACAGAATCCTGTATAACGGTGGTTAACCTTTGCTACAATCGAGTTTCTAAGTTTTTAATCATGTTCCCGCGAAATTGAGTGTTTCCACTTTCGTGTTACTGACTTCTGTTAAGAGCATAATTGCAACATGAATCAGAATCGCTGTACTACTCTGTCCCTTTAATTCATCAGTTTAAGTATCAATCTTCAAAATTTGCACATGGTAGGTAGTTGAGCGATGACAATCACATTGGATCGTCTAGAGGGGGCCTCTAGAAATGCTCTTGGTGCCAGAGGGGGCATGCCCGAGGAAAGGTTGAGAACCACTGGTCTATCCCATGCAATTAGCGGTGGTGCAGGTGAGCATTCAAATATTTTAACTACGCAGAGTGGGTGCACAAAGGTTCTGAGAAGCAAATATATTCAAATACCTGTTACCTACACCACCACCAGTTGTGACAGACCTCAAAGAGGCTTACAATCTTAGGGATAACGCGCACAATTAAATTAAACGGAGATAATTCAAAGTCAAACAACCAATTTGTTGGAAAATGTTTCAAGGATTTTTCTTTTGCACATGTGCAGTGGCAATCACGATCATTTAGATGTGATTCCTCTATTTATTGATCTCGAAGTTTGTGCGAAAATCGGACCAACAAATAGTGAGGACATTGATATTTTGGATGATTTAAAATTATCTCCGCTGTGTTAATCGGATTAAGCAGTCATGGTGAATCACCAATGAAATTAATATTAACTAAGCAACACAATATACATACGTACACATACAAGCACGTATACATTACGTTCACACCTTTACACTAAAGAGCATCAAGGTCCGTTTATTTAACTTACTTCTATTAGTCATGAAAACGAATATGATCATGCTTGCATCCGTTGGAAGGGAATTATAATCTCTGGCCCATCTTTCTGAAATACATATTGGCTTAAGTATCCTGTACAAGTAACATTTTTTTTTTCTACTCAACTCATTTATTACGAAAGTTTGCTTACTGTCGCTCACAGATATGTTCTTTCCTGATAAGTACCACTCGTACTCCATAATAACAAAGTTGTACAGAATATATGAAAATGCACTGAAACAAAAGAATAGGAGCGAGGCGTTAGGTACTACCCGTCATCTCCAAGTGGTATATAATAAGGGGGTGCAATTTCCAAAACGCTCAAGTTCAAAAACATCTAGTGGTTTCTTCTCACTATTTTGAATAGATCACATGTTTTAGGATTACCAAACACAACAGTGGGCAAATTTCCATTCAAACATCATATTAATTCATGCAGTCGTATTTACATTTTCATCAATTCGAGTTCAATATATTTGCTTAGTTCATAATCAATCATACCTACTTGGAGGTAAGAAGGTACCTACTTTGGAATATCTCAGATACTTACTCCTTCTACGAAAGAAACATGATTATGAACAACATAGATTGCGGATAATTTGAAATGTTCAACTTCTCCCAATCTATAGTGCTATTTTTGTGGTCCACGTTCAAGGTTTGTCTTTTCGGAAAATATTATTATTGTGCAATAATTTCCAGTATTATTGTGCATCGTTCCATTGTGAATGAAATAGCTATTTATACTGGGTTGATACTGGTATACTGTGATGGTCGAACCATTCTCCGTTTTTTTAAAACTTGTTTTGGGTCATCAAATTTGTATTTGACTACATGATTCGGTGCTACTTGCTCACCTTCTTCAACCAACTGTCCAGTAATAGAATTTAATAACTAAAATTTTATAAGTTAGTCAATAAGATCTTTTTTATTAAAATTAAGTTATGATAAAACATTTAGTTAGCTAAAACAATAATTTAATTATCATTATTCTGTAATTTTTACTTACACGTTTAATTATTGTAAATTGGGGACTTAATGGTACCCCTGCTTTACATCTTAATGCATCACGATGCTGTCCTTATGTTCATCACATTTGGAACTATATAAATACAGACTATAAATGTTTATATAAATAATTGTTATCTGTTAGAATAAGACAGTGTAGGTATGATAATAAATTATATTATAGTAATAATTGTTCAATGGATCATTGAAGTATTGTGCATTATGGTAGAATTGTTAGGGTTTTGGTAGTGAAAATGGTTCATCTGACTTAGTTCATTCAACTTACATAGTTGCTGATAAGTATTGTCACATTGCAAAAAAACAATAGTCTGCAAAATAGCTGAATTATTATTTTACCTAACTAAATTTGGTATCGTATAACTTAATTTCCATAGAAACAATCTGATTGACTAACTTATAACTGATCTGAAACTACGAGCATGCTACTTATTAAGTTCTACTATTGTCCAGTTGACTGAAGAAGGTAACCGAGTAGCACCGAAACACGTACCGCATACCCAAATAAAAATTTGATTAACCCAAAACAAATAACTATTGGGTGATTGCGAATTTTTTCCATTGTATATACTTCAGGTTGGCTGAAAAGGTTCGCCGACTGTGTAAGCCCAGGTACGCAAGAGGGAAGACCCGCTTGGACTTTACTGGTGAACACTACTGGTATGTTTCGGAGCAGATAGTGTTAGATACTGTCAGTCGTAGGTATGATAACTGCTTCTTGATGGTGTGAAGATGAGCAATAATACAGGTGACCCACAGCTCGTGCCTCAAAGGGGATGATTGCAGAATTACAAACCCTTCTTATCAGAAACGAGGAAGAAACAATAATAAGTACACCGATATAAAGGTTGAAAAAAATAACTTACGTTTGGAGGTTGTGAACTTGAGTGATTTCTCGAGATATCCATTGAAATTGTCCTTCCCGGTTCACATACCGCTCATTCAATTCACTCATCGCTCTAACACCGTAGAAAACGGATGGATCGGTTAGTTTCACCAATATTGCAATACACACAACTGAGGCAGCGACTATCAAGATGAAGAACAGGACTTCCACAACGAATCTTCTCATAACTTCTACATGCTTCAATTTCTATTAAACATCAACGATTAGTTGAGTGCAGCATCACGTCAAGTTCAGATTTCTACAGTAATGAGTGGAGTATGGGGGTACAGTGGATTAAACACATAAACGGACATAAATTTCACAACTAGCCGATTAGCCGTGGGGTCACATTTTTCATCATCCTTGGAAGAACATGTTTACGCGGAAAGAAAGTTTACTGGAAAACTCCCCATCAGGGGGGCATCATATGTACCAAATATCATCACCCCAAGATAAAGTAGGTAACTGATTTCTTAGGCAGACAGCCCCCTCATAATTAGTTCAATCAAAGCTTGACTGTTCCTCTTCAATTTTCAATCCAAGAATGCAAACACGTGATCGTATAACCATCAACCGTATGTTCCTGACTATCAACTGGAAAACCGGAGAGGGTTGGGGTTTACTATGTTTTCAACAACAAGTTTTAACTATCCTTTATATTAATGATTAATGAAATCTAGCAGGAATGGTTATTGTTGAATTCGTCACAAAAGGTTCTTATCAGGGGTTTGCATCCAGTCCCTATTCAAGTTGGAAAGTTGTAAAATTGACCTATTCACGAACGTGTAATTAAATTTGAGACACACTTGATAATTACCAATGAGTATCTGCTTTCCGGGCCCTAATCATAGATCATTATGGATCCATAAGCGATGTTGCACTCAATAAATGAATGTTAGGCTCCACACGTAGGTACCCATCTACTATGCCCTACAAATATACGTATTTATAACGATATGAAGGTTATTAATTTCGTTCATCTTATTAATTTCCAAGTTCCATTGATTTTGAATGTTTACGGTTATGATTTTATTGACGAATTCCAAAATTAGTGACAAAATTATTGACTCAGTTACCTGTTCATCATTACCTACCCTTAAGGCTGTGATTCATTAGATACTTTTCACTGCGAAAATTTATTAATGGGGTGGTTGTGCCTTTTTCTCCTTCCTACAGAAGGCTAGCAATGCAAGCATTCAAGTCTCTGATCTGTACGAAATGTATACAACACATTAGGCAGACTCACCTCAATTTCTATGCTCAATAATGGTTTGTAATGTTTCCCTGTCGCTATTTTGATGTAGTTGAGATGTGGAACGGGAGCAGGAAAATACAGTCTCGTATCCTCTAAGAATAAGATCACTTCTTCATTAGAAACCTGTGAACTGCCAATAATGTACCTCCATACGGAACAAGAGTTAAGAAACCGCAGAGAGTGACTTTGGACTTGGATACCTAGTTCACAATTTATTTTTTATTGATACGTATACACTACTTATCCCAAAAATAGAAAGTAGGTAATCTGAATTAGTTGAAACTCGTACCTTCAGGAGATAAAACATTATAAGTGAGCGGATAAGGAGGTAGATTGGGTTTACAATCAACGCATCTATGACCAACGTAATGAGGACCAGGAAAACGCTAGTATATGCTTTCTCTATGAACGGAGTCCCCCATGAAATAAGGAGAACCGTTGCGAACAGCGAACACAGTGATAATAAGGTGAACAACCTGGGAACAGAGAGATTGTATTTAAAACGTACAGTTGGCCAACTTGTTGTGAATCATGATACCTAGTGACTGGTATTATGTTAATGGAGGCGTGTTGAACAATTTTGTTAAGCTTTTCTCAGCCAATAGTTTATCAATTACATTTCTGTTTTTGAAATGCTTGTTCTTTTTCAAATCTCAAGAGCAATAAACTATCAGCATTTTAAATTTCAAAAATTTTGAATTTAAATTTTAATTGATATCTCCAGGTGTATCTGCAGAATTAAATAAGATGTCGAATTCCAAAAATTGATGCGAAATTTATTGATTACTAAGTAACGGAGACAAATTTGAATAACTTTCCAATGCTAAAATGATAAGGGGAAGGGAAGGTTATCCCTATTTTCAACTTATTAGTCCCGTGCAATTAGTAATAAGGTTATCGCAAGTAATTAGTAGTGAGTTATAGTAAGGTAACTCTTTGATAGCCGAGATTTATGCATCTTTGAGGACATTTTGGGCAGCTGGCGGTCCCCCATCAAACTGGTTTTGGATTTGGTGGAAAACGGTACGGTTCTCAAGAACTTTTAATTATAATCTAACCCAATACCGTAAAATCTTATTTCACCTGGCAGCATTGTTAACATGACGCATCTTGAAATCTATGATGTCGGTTTTGGCATCTATCAAACAGAATTGGCAAGGGCTCAAAAAGATTGCTCGCAAGCCCTTCCCTGTAAGAACACAACAGGTATCATGAGTAAAATAGGTACACTGAAACGATTCTCATGGTGCCAGGGGAGCATGCCCAACCAGCACAATTGGTCGTGGTCGGATTTGGTCGTGTTTCACGACTTACCACCAAATCTGTATAGTAGGTACATCCGACGTCAGAAATCTGTATGTTAAATATTGACGTCATCAGGACGTCGGTACAACCTCAGATTTCTGTACTACAACTGCTATTGGTCGCCACGACGTCGGATATTTGTAGTACAGAACGCCGAGGTCGCCACAACGTCGTATTTCTGTAGTAAGCAATGCTGAGGTCGTTTCGACGTCGGATATTTGTAGTACATATTGACGAGGTCGCCACAATGTCGTATATTTATCGTACAGAATGATGAGGTCGGCACGACGTCGTATTGTTGTACATTATTTGTAAATATGGCGAACTACGAGTATCTTCATAATATAACCTTCCTCTGTGCGCATTTCCACCATACCTACTGTTTGGTCGTGATCATGAGAGCAGCCTCACTTGTCACAGATAAGTAGGATTCCGGTAGGGCGTCACTCCAGCAAATAGAGGCTGTACCTACCAATCCCCGATTTTATCTAGAAACAGCTGAATGTGGTCGATGTGAAGGAAAAAGTTTCGATTCCGCCATCCCGCCATGATTCTGGTGCATTGCGAGTTGGCCTTGGCATGGCATTGTTTTTCATGATGACAATGAAGGAATGAAGTTGAACTTTTCTAATTTTCCATAAGTACAAGTTTACTCTCCCAATAACTTTCAATAAAATTGCTTTTCTTTATATTTTGTGCTTGATCTTCCCAAGTGGAAAGCACAGATTTGCGTGCATCTACAGTTATGGGAACCCTGAACTGCGGCATCTGAGGAGACTAGGTACTATGTTAAGTACTACAGATTTCTGTACAATAGGTGTGATCAGCCGACGAGAGGTCGGCTTTTAGTAGGTTGCACTCCAGAGTTATGTACATAAACTATAGATGGATCTTCTACAGATTTGTTACACAGATCTGTAGGTCGCCATTTATAACATAATAAATTATCTTCGGTTTTCCATCTTCCATTACAGGTTAGGTTGAGGTTTGATATTTATTTAAATAGTTTTAACATGTAGTTATCACTGACATTCAAAATGAGTAATAACTCTGATGGCTAAAAGGAAACACAACTTTTCTATAGTGAAACCAGCGGAATAATAAGTCGTCATACCATTTTCAAAATAGTTACCAAATTGAAAAAAATTATCTGAAACGTCTAAAAACCGAAGGACACTTGTTTTTTAGAGGTAGAATCGAGGATTTCACGTTAAAATTTTCTCCGCAGATGTTTTGAAGAGTCCCAAACCCACGTACGAGGGACTTAGGTACCTACCAAACAACATCGCGAGATAATAATATTCACATTATTTCTTCATCCACCATCTTAGTGATTTCGCTGGCGAGAGAACTTGAACTCCATTTTGATGAATGATGTATGACAAAAGCTTCCTACATCATTCAATACTAAAATAACATTTTTACTACAGAAAAGTGTACAACCAGTCGGATTTAGGTCGAGAAAATAACCTTTCTCGCCGGAAGATGTCGGTTTTGTATACAGAATTTTGTAATAAAACATTACTACAGATTTCTGTATTACAATTGTAGTACGAAGTAAAGAACCACGTTGAGTCATTTGAGGTCGCGGTCTGCGACCCTATTCCGACCTCAGGTCGGGCGGCGACGTCGGTACAACCAAAAAATCATTCCCCAAATTGGTCGTCATTTGGTCGTGGAGAGGTCGCTACGACGTCATCACCCGACGTCGGGTCGCATTTCCCGACCTCTTACGACGTCGTACCGACCTGTTTGTGCTGGTTGGGTGACCAAAGAAAGGTTGAGAACCACTGCTCTAGTCAATCTAACCGGTAAAAAATGCAAGAGCTTTTGCAAGATCCCGATTAAAGTTGACACCAGATTCAGTACTAATTCTTTATTAATATGACCAATATACGGTATTCCATGCTTGTAAATCTCTGTACTATGAGAGTGGGTTGAAATTGGACTTCATCTTCTAACTTGTAAATAAATATAAACCTTGGAGTTGCCGTTCAGGATGGCTGTGATCTATTCAACAGCGACCTGAACCTAATGTTACCTGAAGTTTTTAAGAGGGCAAAACACTTTAAATTACAATTACCTTTCATTTATGTTAACAACAATTTGCAGCATGATAGGGTAGGTAATAAGTGCACGTTATGGCTTCATTTTTTAGTATGTGATCGCCAAATAAATTACCTAATCTAGATAGATTTAGCCAGAGCCTTGCTGCTCGTAACTTACAGGAGGAAAATTTGCTTTGCAAAGTTTTCTTAAAGGGGACATCTGCAACTGGCATTTCCGATTTTTTCGAACGCTTCGAAAATCTCGACTGATGGCTTTTCCTCGAATGCATGCTGAAGTGCGTGGCCCGACGGGAGGGAACCTCTTTTGGTATGTCTAAATGCAGAGGGTTTGTAGTTAACTTCTGTATTAGAGCGGATAACTGTCCAAGCCTGCAACAGGTTTTATGACGTTGTTGTAAGCCGGCGATACGCCTGTAGTGTTCCAGTTCAGGGAATCGGAAAATGATGCCCTCTCTGTACTCTCTTGCAAGAAAGCGAGGCCAACAGAACCCATCTTTTGCCAAATCCATGAACTTCTGTGAGACTTGTATTTTTTTTAAGATTGCAATGTACACAGTCTACAACTGCAAAGGTAACAACTAGGAAAGGTTTTGTTGCTAATACCTCCATACGTGACCATGTTCAATGATTGTGCTCATGCAAAGCTAAATCTCCGGTGCTATAAGTGTACCAGGAGTGAATCACACGAACACCAGGATTGGGATAGTCAGAAGTTGCCTAAATCAAACCAATCTACCTACAGGTGAAAATGCGAAGGAGCAATGTATATTTCAGGAAGGTATTCAACATTTGACAAAAGAATTGAAGGAATTAGTTTGGAATGAAAATTAAGCGCAGCGATTTGGAAATATTTTCAATCTTGGCATACCTGTATAATGATTCAAGAGGAATCATCGACAGAGTTGACAGAAGGCTAACAATTAGTGCTAATACGAAAGTGTCTCCTCTTGGATTAATCAACTCTTTACTTTCTTCAGGGTCATAATCTGAGTAAACAGAAGAAAGCCTTGTAGTTTAATTGTAATCACAACAAGTAAATAATTGTGTCACTTGTGATGTGCGGATATTAATTATTGTGTACCCACTAATCTTCCATACTGTTAGAAAATAACACTAATATTGCCTGACAGTATAACATTTATTAAGTAAGCATTTTAGGAAAGTAGCTTCTTAAGTTAGTACTTACATACACCAAATATTGGTTCGAACAGTAGTTCCAAAACGAAGAACACCCAGCACAACATGAAAAGTACTTTCACCACGAGAATGGTGGTTCTTTGTTCACGAGTGTATAAGATGCGGGGATGGCTGCGAAAACGATATGTGCTTTAAAACGAGAAAATTTCAGAAAAATACTAATAGACACTTTAGAATAGCTAGATGGATACTATAGTTAAAAACTACAATATGTTCATTATATAGGTAACGTAAGGTAATGTGAGGCTATCAAACCATTTTGCTTCCGAGTCTACCAAGGTAGCGGAAGCATTGTTTTCACTTTTGAAAAGTGAAAAATTTTTTGCCTCCAAAATCAAAATTTCAAATAGCGTTTTATGTTTTAGACCTTCCTGAACAATTTTGGTTTCGTGTCTGTCTGTCTGTCCGGGGATACTTGCAACACGCATAACTTCCACTATTTACATCCGATTTTGATGACATTTTCAGGGATTACGCGGGTTACGCCCTAGATGGTCCCCTATGTAATTCATCACCAGCCGACCAACGGTAGCCTCTGCGCATGCTTAAACGTGGAATCCTCGAAACGTCAATTTCTCGCGACCTAATGGTTCGATTTCGCTCTAATTTGGAGGGTAGTTGAAGATCGAAGGTTTGATGATTTGATGACTTTGCTCGATTGGAAAGCAGGTCTTCAAGATTCCTTAGTAGTCATGTGAGACACTGTAGTCCAGGCAACGAAGGTTTTGAGGTAGAATTAAATAGAGCCCAAACCCAAATTGGCACAGACGTAGGGGTGGGTATCCTAATTAACATACTCAAAGTCCTGGGGGGTGGGGTCCCAGCTGTAGGGGGGTCCCTAAAGGTCCCTTTTTTAGGTGTTTCGTGAATGTCTCGAAAACGATGCATTTTTCGATTACCATGTGTAAATGAAAGCTGATAAAATTTTCTACAACTTTGATCATATACGTTTTTTGAAAATTCCAAACGGTTACAGAGATATTTGCATCAAAAAATGGAGAAATTATGAAAATCAGGTTTTGAGCTCACGTTTTTCGGATAACTTTGTTGATTACCATCCAAACGATTGATCTGAGAGAAATGTTCTCTGGAAAAAAGTTGTAGAGCATACAATTTCCTTTAAGAATGAGTGGTTGGTTGCCAATTTATCATTGACCAATCAAGAATTACGCTAATTTAAAAGTTTTGCCAATTTTTGTCATTTTGGTTCAAAAGTTGTCAGGCCACTGTTATGTGTCCTCGAACTTAAACCGTCCTTCTTTCTGTATTTATCTATCTGTTCTGTATATACTTACACACGTACCCAGAATTACATACCAACAGATAGGGGGGGGGGGGGGGGGGGGGGGGGGGGGGGGGGGGGTTGATGATAACATGATGTAAAAATGTGAAAATATGTGTAATAAGTATGTACCTACTTAGAAGAAGATGAGTGTATACATCGAGTATAAATGTACAAGAAGTACAAATACTTACAGAAGTACAAAAACTTAGATTATAAATCATAAAACATAACACATAAAATCGTGTATCGTAGGAAATCATCACATAAAATCATCATATAAAATATAAAACATATCATATACCTAAACAGAAAAACATAAAAAATAAGAAAAAGAAGAAAACATATACATACCTAATATAAAATCATCATAAAACATAAATTATAAATCAGTCTTCTTCGTCGCTCATGATGATTTCTCCAGTGGGGGTGGCATTCGTGCATTTACCTCCCAACCCTCCTCCCCAACCACAACTACTCTCAGGTTTTGAGCTGCTCTTTCCAACCCACACATAACAATCATGGTGTAAGCATCAATCTCCTGCAGCAACCAAAGTTCGGATCTGAAATGCTGACATCCTCCGGGTAAGGAACTCAATGAGCCTCGATTTGTTCCTCTCATTGGCTAGGAAGTGCTCCTGCTAGATGGTGATGGTGATTGAGTCCTGGAAGTTGATGTCGACCGAAGTTTTAGCAGACCTCTCCGCTCCTGCTCGGCTCTTTTGGTGCTGTTAGCATCTCCATAACCATCAAACACCACGGTGCAGTTGTCATCATGAGCGTCGAATAAGACTTTGGTTTATAATTTATGTTTTATGATGATTTTTGTGATATATGTTTTTTTATGTTTTATGTTTGTTCTGTTTAGGTATATGATATGTTTTATATTTTATATGATGATTTTATGTGATGATTTCCTACGATACATGATTTTATGAATTATGTTTTATGATTTATAATCTAAGTTTTTGTACTTCTGTAAGTATTTGTACTTCTTGTACATTTAATTTATGTATACACTCATCTTCTTCCAACATTTTTACATCATCTTATCATCAACCCCCCCCCCCCCCCCCCCCCCCCCCCCCCTATCTGTTGGTATGTAATTCTGGGTACGTGTGTAAGTATATACAGAACAGAGTGACGATGGATCACAGAAAAGGACGGGTTAAGTTCGAGGACACAGAACAGTGGCCTGACAACTTTTGAACCAAAATGACGAAAACTGGCAAAATTTTGAAATTGGCGTAATTCTTGATTGTTCTATGATAATTTGGCAACCAACCACACATTCTTCAAGGAAATTTTATGCTCTACAACTCTCCTTCGGAGAACATCTCTCTCAGATCAATCGTTTGGACGGTAATCAACAAAGTTATCCGAAAAACGTGAGCTCAAAACCTGATTTTCATAATTTCTCCATTTTTGATGCATATATCTCTGTAACGGTTCGGAATTTTTAAAGAACGTATTCATCAAAGTTGTAGGAAATTGTATCAGCTTTCATTTACTATAACACATGGTAATCAATAATTGCATCGTTTTCGAGATATTCACGAAAACCTAAAAAAGGGACCTTACAGCTAGGACCCCACCGCCCAGGACTTGGAGTATGTTAATTAGGATACCCACCCCTACGTCTGTGCCAATTTTGGTTTGGTTTCTATTTAATTCTACCTCAGGGCGTTTTTTTTGCGTTCGTTGCCTGGACTACTGAGGAATATATAGGGAGTTAGCAAATGTCGCAGTGAGCTGACGGTTACAATCAGGGGGAGTTACAAAATTTGAATAATAAATTAATCGAGTGTTTCATTGCTGCCTCTAAAATACGATTATTTAACCACTATCCATATATTATTAGGAATGTCCTCACATTTCAAAGATACTCAGCAGATGATGAGTATTTTTCAATTCGGTTATATAACTGTCCATAAAGTCATGAATTTCGGAACTTCGCCCAGAATGGTACTCAGTAACTTCAAAGACACCTATACGAGAATCCTCATTTGATTCTAAAAGCTTGAACCAATGGTTCACCTCCGCCGTGAACCAGCGATTTGTTAACACATCGAATATTAATATTCGGGAGCAATACCTAAAACAAAAACAAAAAAGCATAGATAAATACCTGTAAACATTAATGAAGAATCGAAATTTGAAATACTGTGATAATAAAATGTCGATTCCGATTACCACGATACAACATCTTTACACAAAATTTTGATTTCCAAACAGTGACATTTGAAAGCGGTCCACCCGCTTCTTTCTTCGTGTGTGAAGAATGTGAATAAGTTTTTAATGATCCCATTATAGGTGGTTACAGAGTAATTTTGTGTTGACTGTACAGCTTTGGTAAGTATAGTAATCTGAGACCACTTACCACGATGATGTGCATCGGAAGTTGTTCCAAATATAAACAGCGGTGATAGTGCCTAAATCCTCCCTTATCGGAACGACGAACCAATCGTCATGACCCCTCCGCAACGTCTTCCGTTCTCTAGATTTTGTTCGTTTCAGTGAAATGACCTTGAAAAACACACGACAGGGAGAAAATGAAGATAATCTATATCATCCAAGAAATTACGAGGCAGTTACCCAATAGTAGAATATAGGTACTACCTTTGGTAAACAATAATTGTTTACTGTAGGTAGTCTTATTACTACCTAGCATATCAATGAGCATTTTATTATGTTATTTACTTCATTTATGTTGTGAGCAACTGATAATAGATTAACTAGATTAAACTTACAAACTATAGCCCCTTATATTTGATAATAATCTTGAGGCTCTGGTAGATGGGGAATACTGTTTGAGAGCAAACTAAATTTATTGAATAACTACTCATAGCTACCCTAATGAAATTGAATATCAAGTTGAGTAACACTCAAATAACACTATGCATCACTCGGTGAATAATTTATCCTGAATCAACCAAAAAAAAGGCAACAAAAATCTAAATCTAAACAAAATTTAAAAAATCTAAAATAAATAGAAAAATCTAAAATCTATGTTTTATCCAAATTCCTGTTTAAAAAAATATACTGAATGAAAGATTCTAAATGTGTTCCCCGGTAGAACTGCTACTGGACTTCAAAATATAACAAGAAATGTTACGGAGCCTGTGCTATTTGCACCACAAATTTTGCGGTCGTCCGTAACTCTAGAAGCAGTTGGGCCACCGAGGACCTCAGTCAAGATCATTGATACAAATTTTGCTTTCTTCGGCGAGGGCAGTATAGAACAGTAAGAAATTAGTTCCATCAAAGAATTTCAACTTAAACCCTTTTTATTGACTAAGAAGTATGGTAACCAACAACAATTTAATAGTGAGTACATACTTCGCTGTGCCCTTTGTGTCCAACAAATTGAACAGCAACGGTGGAAATCGTCCCTGCTCCAAACTTATGACCCGTGTAAACACCAATTATCAGCGGGTTGTGGATACGTTGAAAATAGTACTTTGTATATATCATGCATTCCTGCAAGAAAAAGTATTTCATAGTAGGTAGTTAATTCAGTGCTAGTACGAGTCGAAATGAAATATATATTATAACAAGGATATTCCCGTTTCGTAAAAGGTTGGAACAAAACTAGGAACTTGAAATTGAAAAAAAAAAAATTCGGCGTATGTAGTACCTATAGGACCTTATGTCCGATTTGGGGGTCTAGTTGTGCCTCGAAGCTCGGAGTTACTGACAGTTACCTCCAAGGGATAGAAAATGAAGCATGCGGGTTTCAAGAGGGCCCAGCTCAGCGATAGAAATGTGTGGTTTCCCTTACGACTTTGATTATATCAATATAGACCTCATGCAACCTTGCGTTTCACAACCAAGCGGAGCTAACATCAAGTTCAAGATGAGAAGCAAAAATATTGGGTCATGCCGGAACTCCATACTTCCTGTACATCACAACCATTCAAATGGGATCTTTATCATTCATACCAAATTTTATTGTTACTTGGTGACTAACAAAAGGGGGCGGTGACAGAATTTGTCGCGTACGAACGAATGTTCTTACAATGCTCCGGATGGTCTAATTCGTTTCCAAAGATTGAAAACTATTTTACTATTTTAATAATGAAAAAAATCGGTTTGCGTCGGACCAGACGGTGGAAGTTATACTTCTTTGGCCATTCTCATACACCCACTCACGCACACAAACAGATAGGATATAAACCACAGCATTCTTGTACCACAGAAGTCTTGATAGCTCTACAAGCGAAGTAGGTAGAAAGAACTTTACGCAGAACACTTTCACTTCGATCATAAAACTATCTAATATATAAAATTCTCGTGTCACAGTTTTCGTTGCCATACTCCTCCGAAACGGCTTGACCGATTTTGATGAAATTTTTTGTACTTATCCGGTATCTATGAGAATCGGCCAACATCTATTTTTCATCCCCCTAAATGTTAGCGGTAGTCCACCCCTAAAATTTTTATTTTTTTTATTTTTTAGACAAATTTTCAATTTCTATTTTTTTATGATACAATAAACAAAAATACATACAATCCTCAATCTGGACAACCAACC
>JAEMON010000005.1:16442760-16473539 GCA_030264115.1 Lygus lineolaris
AGCATGGTTTTCACTTTTGGGAAGTGAAACATTTTTGTCTCCAACATTTCAACTCGCGTTTTGCGTTTTAGACCTTCCTGAACAATTTTGGTTTCGTGTCCGTCTGTCGGTCTGTCTGTGTCCGAGAATCCTTGCAACACGCATAACTTCCCAAATTTCTATCTGATTTTGATGACATTTTCAGGGATTACGCGGGTTAGGCCTTAGATGGTCCCCTATGAAATTCATTAACAGCCTACCAACGGTAGCCTCTGCGCATGCGCAAATGTGGAATCTTCGAAATACCAATTTCTCGCGACCTAAACGTCCGATTTAACTGAAATTTGGAGGAATGTTGAGTATCGGAGATTTGATAATGTCCTATGAGTTTCATCAAGATCAGATCAGTGGTACCCACTGCGCATGCGCAAACGTGAAGCTCTCATAAGTTCGACAATTTTCATCCGATTTTGATGGAATGTTTAGGGATTGTGCCGGTAGCAATCCCTTTGATGATCTTTTATATATATATGTGATATATATAAAATAATGTTATGGATACGAGAAAGCTATGTGCCACACCCAACTTGGCAGACGTTTTTTATTCGTAGAGCAATATCTTACCTGACAATCTTCTCTGTCATCATTATCATCTACGTCTCGCGTACGACATAACTGTACAGTTGTGTAGATGGAAATTTCGAGCTTTTCACCGATTGGAAGCTAGAAATTGGGAAAAGTTTACCTTAGCTGCTATTATAAATTATCCACAGAAAGTACGAAATAGTACTTTGTACTCTACTAAGAATGATTCACAGCAGCTATGTGGTCGCTTATGAACGCTTATGGATTACGATAATATTTTTCACCAAAGGGTTACGCTACACTATTAAGTACCTAACTGGTCTCGTATGAGTTCCTACTTAAAATGCGAAAATTACAATCGAGGAGTGTGCTGTGGCGCATTTTCAAATATAAAATCTCTTGCGAATATTTTGGCGATTTTACCTACTTTCCTGATACCAGTAGATTTTCAGGTACTTAATGAAAACCAACCTCATCCGTCGGAATCATTCCGAAATAAACAGTTCTTGGTAAAACACGTTCTCCTGGCTTCGGCAAGATTTGAATTATAGACACGAAGATCTCGGACCGGAAGGCTCTGTGTTCATCTAGGATGGGCTCTTGTAGTACTTCATAATAGTCGGGGAGGCGATCCAAATCAACCTTCACCTGAAAATTCATAGAATTACGAATGGACAAGAAGCTCATGAAAGATTGATTCATAATTATTATAATAATCTAAACACCTCTTATCTCTCTTCCTGATTGAATAAGATGGAACCCTAATTATCTAATTACACGTAATCTTTTCATCAACTGAACATAAATAGGTAGGTATATAGTTACAGTAGTGTCATATGAACACCGGTTGCTGAATCGACCGAACTCAGAGGATTTATTAGTCGTGTAATTCGTGAATTACCAACCTGGAAGTATCAAAAGCGGTTTAACCCGAATTATTATTGATGTAGGCGCACGGTATGTCTATTAGGAGATATGGCAGCTGTTGCCTGATGGTATAGTTTCATATAGTAATAATCATTTCTGGAATGTTCCATCCAACATCAAATTATTTCGAAGAATTCTTATCTTTGGATATTTTATCTATACACTATATATGTATGTTGAATAGGTAGATATACATAATTATTTACAAAATATCGCACTTACTCTGGAATGAATAGGTCGAGCGAGGAAAATGGACAATTGAAAGCGTTCATAAACTGAAGGGAAAGTCAATTTGTATGCTTTGTAGTGGTAGGGCCCAGATTGACCAACTGATTTGCCGTATCGTTCTGCTCGTTCTATGGTATCGACAAATCTTGCCTTTAAAATCGTTAAGTTTGATACCATCCCATTTTCCATAATCTGTATCATCAATCAAGATCACGAAATAGAAAACACCATGGTTTGTTCGCATGTTTAAGTAATAATATGAATCAAAACCTAAAGAATCATAATTTTGTGGTAATAGACTGGGATTTATAGATATACGAGTACAATAAATTAATCTCAACGGGAAAATCCGCCACCATTTCTGGTCGAGAAAAAATGGTGAGAATACTGCTCAATTTCGGGAGATTGAACCACCATTTTCAACTCCTTAGTTCATCGTCATCGGATGGTCACATTCTGCACACAAAAAGTTTCACAAGTTTCCGTCCCTGCCTAAACGACACCTCTAGCTCTTACTAGGTATATTCTTCGTCTGATTTCTTACCGGTAGCATGATACGGTATTTTAGATCACCGGGTAATTGCTTGAGATAATCTCCTTGTTTTGTTTTTAGCATTAGAAACAGAAGAGGTGATTTGTAAATTTCGAATGCCTGATTCTTCATGAGAACTACCTGAAACCAGTACCCAATACAATCAGACTAAAATGAGGACACTGCTAGGCCCAAATTGGGCATCAGACTGCCATACTTACTGACTAATGGAAATTAGGAAAAATTCAGGGAGAAGAAGAGCTAGGGGAAATTCTATAAAACCAGATAAGGAGCGACAGTCGGAATAGCCTACTTGACTTCAAGTCTGCACATAATCACATAACAATTGCTCAATTTTCTACCGGGAAAGCTGAAACGTCTCGGTTTCTGTTGTCTATTATATTTGATCTAGCATCGTAGAATACTTCTTACCTGCTGGAAAGAAGTTAGATATGTTAGAATATTGCAGAAAGTTTTTGCAGGAAACCTCGCATTAAATTTTTGAATGTTGGAAAAATCCTATTTTCTTAATCATTACAATTAAAAGCATTATTAGGACTTTGCATTAAGTCTTCCATACATGTGGCCTATCAGGCAATGATACTGTTCAACTATTTACATATTCAGCCTATACACACATTCTTCAAACAACTGGGTATACAATGCCTTGGGCCCTACTAAGTACTTGGATTTCACCTACTTTCATCAATTCCCAGTAGAAACACCAGAAGGTAGAAATATCTCTCAATTTTCTCCATAATGGTTCCGAGGGTTATATAACGAGGAAATTCATACAGGTAGATACTCTTTAGTCATTTTGTAGGTACAACAATTTAATTCAATAGCCCTTGCTAAAATCTACTAGGGATGACTATCGATCACGTTGTCCTCTACACCAATGGATGTAAGATTGACTTAATAGATA
Source organism: Lygus lineolaris (assembly GCA_030264115.1). Classification (NCBI taxonomy): domain Eukaryota; kingdom Metazoa; phylum Arthropoda; class Insecta; order Hemiptera; family Miridae; genus Lygus; species Lygus lineolaris. Next base: position 16,445,937 of record JAEMON010000005.1, read on the forward strand.
GTAAGATTGACTTACTTGATTAGTAAGATTGACTTACTTGATATGTGGCTGACTTAATCTGAGTTGCGCCGGTAAGACACTCAACTTCGAGTGGCTTACTCATGCTCAATTCGTCCTATTTATTCGGCCAACTGAGCAGCCAGCCGACCATTTGGAAGGTTCTGATTTCACATGGTATTTAGCCGTAGTTATTTTCTCACGACATATTATAATTTTCCAACTCGCACTTCAATAATTCTCCTGTATTATAGTTACTATATAATTATTACTAACAGTTAAAGTCAGTTCTCTGTATTGTAAGACGGATGGTGCTGGTGGCAATCGTATTTCAACTCTGGAGAACCAACGGTCACTAGATTCTTCCGATGCTAGTATCTTCAACCCCCCATACCTGCTTGATCGATTCAGAGCGTTCAGGAGTCCAGTGTACGAATCATTCTGTAATAAGCCTTTATGAAAACAGCTCGTGAGGGTAAAGTTACGCTAAATATGAGGCGTTTGGTATCAAAACCGGATAACTCTACAAAACCAAATTTTACAGGAGAGGCAAAAGTTCATATTTAGGGCTGCCAAACTGCCAACTGTAATTTTCAAATTCCCGCTATTATTGCATTTTTTTGGTAGGTGAACCCGTGATTTATCCCCCGAATTTTTGCCCGATTCGACTTGTTTTTTCAGAGATATGACAAAAAACAAAATTTCGTATCCGGTTTTCAAATTGAAATGGGCGTGTATCCGTTTTTGAAACTAACCATGCCCTAGATATAAATTATCACCTGTAAATTACTCTAAAAAGTCTTTTTAACCTGTCAATATCCGAACTTCAAATACTCTTTGGTATTCCAGTCAACTAATTATAGTTGATGGGTGGAGGAAAGTGAACAAAAAATCAGGATTAATATAGGTTTCAGTCTCTATTCAAACGGCTTTGTTTCTTGAAAAATTGCACTTTTTTTGTCTTTGTAAACCAAAATTATAATCGGCTCAAAAAAATGTGTTCTAAAATCACAGCAATTAGTAAATTTCTGAATTTTTAATAAATTTCAGTCTTAATCTAACTTGACGTTTTAGAGGAGAATGACTAAGTCATTGAAGTCTTAAACTTTTAAAATTGCAAGGCGGTATGTTCCTAGAAAAATCACACTTATATTGGTACACAAACATTTTTGGTGGCTCGAAAAACATCTTTGTTAAAAAAACAGTCTAAATTTCAACACTTCTAAAAAAAAAAAAAATTTATAATTTATAAAAAGTTCTAAATTTCACAAAAGCTTAATAAATATCAGTCTTTACTGACACATTCTTTGTTTGAACACAATTCAAAATTTCACAACATTTTCTAAATTCTTGGTCCACTATCACAGCAGAACAAACAACAGGTTGTCGAACGAGCATCGACGCCGGGAGAGATAAAACTGCCCAATCAGGTGGAGTTGTCAGCTTTTGATGCCAACACAACGGTTTCCCCCACTGTTTTTGTTTTTTGTTAGTCCAGTTTTGAACCCAATATTTCAAGAGAATTAAATTCTTTGGTCAAACTTGTAAAAAATGTGGAAAAATCAATTTTCGACATTTTGGAGTGATCCGGTTTTGGTACCTACCAAACGCCTGATATGATGTAGGGGTGGTCGGATGAAATTGGCAGATGCTTCTAAAAGACCATTTTTGCCCGATTTAATTACTTAGCAGAACGAAAACTTTGATAGAAATAGACTTGTTTTGAATTTATCTTCATTCTTCAATTGCTAAAAACATGGCCTCGAAAATACCTCTATTTACTTGAAAATCTTATTTTTGATTAAATTCGTTAGGCACCTGCTGATGGAAAATAACTGACAGGTCAACATTTTCTCAACTTTTTATTTAAATTATTCCTTTCAAAGAATCCCCCCCCCCCCCCCCCCCCCCCCCCCCCCCCCCCTCCGCCTTCAGATCAGCTGAGAGGCTCCTAAAGCCGCTAGACATATCCATGATCTATTGTTTTTCCCATCAAGGGAGAAATTTCATTGGTTTGTCGCAATAATTTTTTGTATATCTTTGTACCAGTAGACCCTTGAAGGATGTGGAAGGACGGGGAAATTGTAACAGAATCCTATCCCAGATTGTGACATGTGTGAGGATTCTCAGTCGTGTTGATGATTGCGAGTTTAGACGAACGTCAACACGATAGGGAATTACATCTGTTAATTCCTTCTCGTTCTATACGAAGTATAGAAGAGATAGATCCCAGGGGGGTCCAGGGGGGTTTGCCCCCTTGGCAAGGCCTGAAAGGCCGAGTTTCTAATATACCTACAGTCCCAACGGTCCTTCTTCTGTGGAAAAATACCAGTACGGTCACCAACTTACAAGTAATGAGGATTTACAAAAAAAATATACCTAGTCCAAGAGAAACTTGTTCCCTAATATTAATAGTTTTATTACTACTGGAAGAATTTTTGGGTTTCACTCACTATAGTCCACAATTTGGCGTGATTATATCCATAGGTAGTTACACCGTAGTACAATACATTATAGTTAGCAACCGTCTTGGCGTACAATATCAACGTCTTCTCAAGTAATCTTATGTTTTGCAGAGACTGAATCAGAAAGACGATTCATTTTCAGCAGGTTAAACCAGCATGTTAGTGGTTAAGTAGGTAACTTAAGTGTATTATCTAACGAATTTGAATGCGTAGGTATGTTAGGTAAGTTTCAAGTGAGGTAAATTAGATTGCAAGTTTCAATCATGATTCAACAACCATCCTCACAGTAATCCAGCGTCTGACTACCATTCAAACCTACCACAAACTCATAATTCCAATATTTTTCTGCAATAACAACTATCCGTTCTGGAACAGATCCTTACAAGATCTATCTCAATGAACTTGCTTGCTTGCACTTAATTTAGTTTATATTAACCCCTAAAATCAGGTTTTTTCTAGCTCCAAATCACCTGTGTAGACGCTGCGCAACCTATACTGCAACATGGAAATTCCACTTTCCTGGTGTTCTATTATACCATCCTAGGATAAATTCCTACAAGAATTATATATTATACATGCATTAACTTGCATACCTACCTACTAAGACTTTACGATTTACCCATACAAATTTATATAAAGTCCGTGTATAAAACTTTATGGAGATAGTTCTCGTAGGTATCTGTTCTTGTTAAAGAACACAGAAAATAGAAATTTGAGGCTACGGTATAGGTTTTGCACCGTCAAGAATAGCCAACAAGAGGTGATTTCGAACAAAAAATTGCTGGTATTGAGGGTATAAACATGTATAAAGCGAGCTGCAAGTTTATGCAGATAGTTCTTGTAGGCATCTGTTCTGCAATAGTTATGAAAAATTACAACTCTGGGATTTTGAGGTTGTGGTAGGTTGGAATGGCAGTGAGACGGCAGTTAGATTATAATGGGGATTATCAAACCTGAAAATTCAGCGCAAAACAATCTGTGAGAATACATCATTTATATAAACCGCGCCAAAAATATTGAAATTTGCACTCTGGGATTTAATTGTTGCTAGTTTTGTGACCTTGACCATAATGTGCGGTGCCTCTGGAACTCTGACATCTTTTTATTATAGGCAACGGTGCAAGCACATTGTAGCAGTAATAGTGAACATTGCTTGTAAGTATTCACCAGAAAATTAAAATTTTCTCACTTTGTAAGTTATCTCCGTAGTTAGCAGATACGAAACAAAGGTTTTATTCAACAGCGATGAATACGTCGAAGATTGGGCGCGAGCAAGGCTGAATGTCCGGATAAACTTTCTGCAAATTACATCATCAACATCTATATCTAACTATCCTCATCAATTAGATCGTGATTGCGTCTTAATCGTGAAATTCTGCGATTATTTCCTGTTTCTCATCTTTTGGTTCGTGTATCTGAATTTTTGACCATCTCTACGCTTATATGTCCCTTTTTCACGGTCACTGGGTTCATTCGATAATTATTTTGAGCGGGGGTCATTTTTGGATCTGACTAACTGAGATTATAGGCTGTGAAAATTTAAGTGTGAAAGAGAGTTTCTAGGAATGGGATGAATTATGGTGGGTGACCGTTTGTATCCTTTTTCTAACTACTGTTGTGTTGTTAATATTATTATCAAATAAATTGGTCCATTCAGATAGTAGATGACTGAGAAGTTGCCTACAAACTTCGAGTAGGGGAAAGAGCTTTGGGAAAAAGTGTGATTAATTCATTGATTAGGTATATCACGTTCTCATTCTCTACAGCAATGACACTTTATGATACTGGGGTAGGTAATATCGTTATCCCAGACTTCAGTCCAACTTGGATTATTAGGTACTATCAGGTAAATTGTTGAAAATTTTGGGTTAGAGGATTTTTTGAAGAAAGGGTAAGTCTTAAGTTAAGATTTGTTGGCCATTCCGCCCACATAATGGGGTCTGCGCACGAGAAATAAAAATTGGAAAAACCCATTATGTTATTCGAGTTGCCATGACTAGTAAACACTATTTATCAGGACGAAAAACTCCATGTGGGAGCAGAAATCGTCATGTTAAAATGGAATGTTTTGAAATTCGCGGGGGGGTGTGACGTAGGTACCTCCAGAGGTACGTACGTCACCGCCCCTTGCTGTCCCTTTAAAAACCATTCCGATGGTTTCGACATTCTCCTCATGAATGCGCTTCGACCAACCTGCGCGCTCCATTTCCGCGCGCATTTCTTCAAACGTTCACATTTCTCTTCGTCGATTGAAAAAAATAGGGAGACCACATAATTATGAAATAACCCTACTTTGGCCATGTTGAATCGATTCCCTTTCAATAAAAATTGTAAAAAAATCACCCCACTTTGGCCATTTTGAATCGATTCCCTTTCAATAAAAATTGTAGGAAAAATCATGCGCAGACCCCATTCATCCAATCAGTTGAAACTAAGGATTCGATATCTCCAAAATTTGATACCTCCCAACTGTACTCAATTTTGAGTTCCACTTGTTTCTCCTTGATTTTTCCTCCCGCATGCTACTTCTCCAATTGCCTTACTTAGCTACTCTTGAGCATATGGGTTCTGTCCAGCTCCTGGAAGGCATCCCCAACCACCCAGCCAAGCGTTGTACAGACATCTATTAACGTTTATGGCAACAATGCCTGCAAGGACAGCTAGAAAGTAGCCACTCGAGCCTAGCCCTTAATGACCACCTGTCACGTACGTACTTGGTACGTTAACGCGTACGTGGTACGTTTATCGACTACCCTCCATATATATGGAGACGCCAGATTTTTATTTGGGAGAATTTAAATATATTGTTAGGGGGATGTACCCATAACAATAGGTATAAACAGAAATTAAAATTCGTAGAATTTAGGAAGAGTCTGGAGGAGGGGGATAGGTGAGACTACTGTAAAGCACATTACGTGTTTCTGCCTCTTTTTGAGGTTATACAATTACTCAGTCAAAATATGCTGTGCAACGAACGTGTTAACTAGCTAGTCATGGGTAAACGTGAAATGAAATTCATTTGAATGTTAAGGACAACAATCGTGGTCCTCATATGAACTAAAAAGCCACTGACTAAACACAAGAATCACCAAGACATAGAATTGAGCATTTTTCTGGTTTATGGTGCCAACGCCTAGTTGCCTACCTTGGAGGCCCTAATTATCATGATGAGAGTAAGTCAAGAATAACTAAGCGGGCCCCGAAATGAACGTTGATCATAATAACCTAATTTCCTTGAATTTTCCAAAATCATTTGTACGTACTCCAAAACATTCCCATATGGAACCTCCATTGGCTTTCTGTATTCTCCCTCACGACCACTATACTCCAACGCTTGCGCCACTTTGAAGAGGATCTTCGAAGCAGTTTCTCTTTGTAACATCCAATCAAAAACACTGGCAACTGTGTCAAATCCATCGAATTCATCTTTAAAGGGTGGCAGATCTTCCTCTATGTTTCCAGTAGTAGAGTAAAAAATCATTGACAAAATGTGCAGAACCGTCAATAAATCAACTTCCAGACTGTGGACTGTTAATACCTGTGCGAAAGGAATAACTGAGAAATCTACGCGTTGGATTACATTTTTTCATATCCACGCTCCATCAATTAATTAGTTTCTTTTGCCTTCTCATGAATAATGAATAGCAATTGTCAACATCAATAAACATACTTTAGGTTATTATTGAAAGAAACATTGGTATTTACCAAGTCAAGGATAAATTCAGAAGTGGAAAATCGTAGGTAAATATAGAATGATATTATGAGTCATTGATGATGTTACAGGATAATACAATATGTTATTGTCACGCCAATTATGGGGCAATGTGGGCTTCGATAGCTCAAAAATATTGAACGTATGCGGTTTCAAAAAAAGGACCACTGGAGTACGCTCCAGAACGGGTAAGTACTATAACTACCTTACCTTTGATTTTGGTGGTGTCCAATGCGGGGTGTGTGTGAGAAGAGGAGGAATATAATAGGAAACAAGGAAGCATGTTGGAGGGTAAGGGATGATTAAAATAGCCCTACCTACCCCTATATGACACGATACACCCGCGGAATTAATAACTTCAAACACCACTGTATTGAATGCTTGAGCGAATATTATTGCGTATGCGATTTGACGGAGACGAAGCGTGGGGGCTCGGAAACGACTACTGATCTCCCAGACCAGGCTGCGGAGGTGCGAAGGAGGCAAGGGAGCATGAATGTACATGACTTTGATAAAGCGGCCTCAACACAATAAGTTATCACGGAATTATTTAGTTTGCCGCCTGGAGAAATATTATTGGTCACATAAATAAGGAGCTAAATTTGAGAGGAATGCAGCTCTTAAACGATTCAGTTTTCAGGGGATGATATCAATGTAAAATCTTGGAATAGGTTGCATTTAATAATGGAATGCACAAGTATTTTAATGATGATGATGTAGATAATGAGTGATTTATCCAATAAAAGAAATACATTATTCTTTAGAACATTATGGGATGCATACTTGATGGATGAATCCAAGTACTTTATATCGGTCCTTCGTTGATATTTTCCATTGGTATTCGACACCACTAGTTGGAAGGACGCTATTCCAAATCAAGTAGTCAGCTCCTATCAGTAAATGTCCGATTCTACCGTTTTCCAGCTGTTGAGCCAATTCGGAAACTCCTAAATTCTCATAAACTGTGGGATCAGCCTAAAATGCGAAGTAGAGCAAACATAGATAATGATAACCAGTAAGTACACTTGCATATTGACAACTGAACATGATGTACCGCGTTGAATAGGTTGGATAGCACGAGTAATATACCGGCTGTTATCAGAATATCGCATCATTCCTCAGATAAGTTTTTGTTTGCACTTTGTACTATCAGGATTAAACAATAATAGGTACTTCTGTTCAGAGCTGGATGTAGACAAGATGCCATGCCAAGCAGTGTTGACTAGTGGTCACATGTACTGCTTCTCTTGCCTTTTCGACCGAAGTATACTCGTGAGATATTTTAAGGATTTCACTTTGATAACTATAACTAATGTTTCGGATGGTATTTACACGTTTTTCGAACAATGGTAGACAAAAGGACGGTTTGGCTACAGAGAGCACCGGGCAATGCCGTCTCGATTTAAAAAATATTAGAAAAAATAATCCTAATAATAATGAGGCAATATTAGAAAAAAATTAAAATGAATAAAATAATAACCTAGGGGACCTTCATTACTACCCCTTTTGCTCGCCTACCCTTCCCTAAACGGCTTATGGGGCTCCTACTGGCTTATGGGGATCCTACTAGCTTGAGGGGCTCCCTCGATTACTTGTATGTAGTAGGTACTCTGGATTTTCCATTCGCTAGTACCTACATAGACAGATACAAAGTACGTACCAACTAACTAAAAACGGCGCCTCTCATTTACCCTTTTTAATTTACCTTTTTTATTTACATTTTCAAAAGCTGCTTATCATTTTTTACCCCCTTCTACTCCTGGTGTAAAGGTAATAGATAATGAGAGTACGACGTATCTGAATATGTTGTAATATTTCTTTGAATAAAAGAAAGAAAGAGTTTATATTTATGCATACCTATAATGTAGGGCCGCCTAAAGGCTGGTTTCCAAGGGTTCGTAGGGCCTCCTGAAGGCTGGTTTCCTAGGCTGCTCGTGGGGCAACATTATTCTGGTTGCAACACTATTGCAACTCATGATCGAATTTTCGGATAGTGTGATCACAACTGACGCTGATTCTCGACTAATCGTTATGGATGATGTTGGTTCACTGATGATGAAAATAGTGCATCATATCATAAGACGTATAGGTACCTACGTTTAAATTAAACTGTCTGCAGCGATTTATCTGTTGAGAATTCATAAATAGCGTAACAATGTGCAGCGTTGTTGAGGCCAGAAGCAGCGTCATAAAGTTATATCGTAATTGATCACAAATCAACAGAAATTGACATCAAACATTCACTTACGCACATCACAAAATAATAGACCTGGTAAGTGTAGGGAGAGAACTATTTTATATTCCTTACACCTAATAGTTCTGTGATTCAGAAGTTATTCATAATGCGAACGTCCACATGACAAAATCTTTCGGTTGATTCGGTCTCTTCGAAATTTTAACGAATCTATAATGATATGAGGGATGATTTGTGTGATTGACTGATGATGAAGATGTTACAGCTCTGAAACTAGAAATACTACACGCTGTAAGTATTATAATACTTAATATTATAATACTGTATTATAATAATACATAATTGCATTATGCAACTCAGTAGTTACTCACTTCCACATCAGAATTCGTTGTGCAAGCCAAGTAGAAATTGTAGCTATGACCGCACAAACAAGCTTTATTCCAAAAAGGGACAAACCTCAGGTAGCCAACGTAGTTTGTCATCACAATCCAGATAGCTCCTATTAATAAAACGCACAGACTGTACTGAATATAGCTTCTAACATTATATTATTTATGAGCACAAAAGTATGTATGCGTGAGTTTAAAAGTACGTAAGTAATGAAACCCCAAGTTTTTTCATTCGTTCATGTTAGTGTGTAGTCCCCACCTACTTCTCTACATAATCCCAAGCCCGATCCAATTTGATTTCGGTACTCTTTAGTCAATATTTTCAATCAGGCTCAATCCAAAAACATCGCTTTAATAACCTACATGGAACCTACCTTTGTTTACATTCATTATTTCAGAAAGTGTTCATCACCGAAACTAAGTAAGAGCGATTTAGTAGTGCAATTGAGCAGTTTTACAGGATTCAATGTGGCCTTAATTGCCATTCGGAACTTGATGATTCTTTCACATAGGTAACAAAAACCACGTAGGTTGATTATATCTACGTCGCATAAATAGCTACCTTGAAAATTAAAACAGCAAACATTTTCCGGGGAGGAGGGTTGAACTTTTTTTCTTTTTTTTTTCACAATAACAACTTGTTTTGAGGGGTTGATGTGGGTTATTTATTTACTGAGCTGATCTGATAGGCTGAACTACCCCGCGATATCCACAATCTTCTGGATTTGTGACACGGATCCTTCTTGATTAACTTAATTTAACCTATAGTCAGGAAGGCCAAGGGTTACAACGTTGCACTCTCCTCAGAGGGGACCGACATGTCTATTCCCTCAACCACACAAGCTCTTCAGTAGCACAAAACCACATCACACCCACTGCGTCACCCACAACCATAAAGTTATACGGCAATAGTCATCACGATAGGATAGGTGGGTGAGGCAGGTTCGATGTGGTTTTGTGCTACTGAAGAGCTTGTGTGGTAAAGGGAACAGACATGTCGGTTCCCTCCGAGGAGAGTGCATTGTTGTAACCCTTGGCCTTCTTCACTATAGAGTTAATCTAGAGTTCTTTAAATTGAGTTATTCAAGAAGAAGCAGAGTCACAAGTCCGGGAGAGTGTGGATTGTTATAACCTCAACAGTAATTGTCTCTAACCCCCTGATATCAGTGTAGGGAGACATAGCTGTGATATAAAGTTATGATAATGATAAATAACAAATAGATTAGATTTGATCTGGAATTCCTCTTGAATATTTCTTTTCCATTTTAAGTTTTAAGATATAAGTTCCATGGATATTGCGTGGTTCAGATCAGATCAGCTCAGTAAATAAATAACCCACAAAACCCTAAATAAACCACTGCTACTTGGAACTGAGGGAAGATAAAAAAAAAGTCAATTTCACCATCCTATCGTGACATGAGACAATTATTTTACAATTGAAAAAACATAAATTTCGTTATGCTCAACTCCTAGGCTGTTAAACAGCAAACTGAATCACGATCGGTTCTGCTGTTTCCCAATGATGTTGCACGAAATTGCATTGGTGGCTACCTACACGAAGGTGCTTTATTTCATACAAACATGATAAATACATTGTGGTGACCTGATACCTCACACGTGCACAGCACGTGAGCCTGAGGTATCAGGCTCCACCTAAATGTAAGCCAGCAGTGAGGATCCCCCATTACTGGCCTCATTTTATTGGGGCCTATAAAAGGGGCTTGTGCAATCAATAAAATATGCATTCGACATCACTCACTCGCCTTATTAATTCTACTCCTTTGTGCTCTCACAATACACATGATAAATGAAATTACTCCAATCCCAATTACCTGCTGTTGATATGTCAAGCTGGAAGATATAATAGTAGCCAAACTTTTCCCGTTCGGATTTGCTGACCGTGTAAAAGTAAGTTGAACCATTTTTCTCAATTGAAAACTTTCGGATATAGGAATCAATGTTGTGAATTCTGGCGGTTGAACGAGCAACTAAATTACCATCTGTAAATCCAAAACAGCATCAGGTTTGGAAAGTTTCAACCAACTTTCTTTACTTGCAGAGATTTAAAAACGCTGAAAATTGTTAGACAACGGTTTATTATTTGTCCATAATAGATAGGTAGGTACCTTACTCTTAGTGAAGCTCGGGAGCCCGTAGATCTGCACCCGGCCCGAGAGAAAGCTGTATACCTGCACCCCTACGTTTGTGTAGATTTGCACCCCTTATGTATTTCTGCATGAACTAAGCTTTTATTTTATTTTTATTTGTGATTACCGTACTATATGTCAATGAACGAATATTACAATAATTTGAAGCGACGATTAGTCAAAAGTACTATCCATGTACAAGTAATAAGAGGCCAACGAACATTGAAGATCATGAGCTCCGTCAATATGCAATAAAAAGTCATCTCCCTTGTTTGTGAGTGTAGAAATCGAGCGAAGGGCACAGTAAACTTCGTCCCCGCTTTTTGATAACCGAGGGATGGTTTTCGGTTTGGTATTGTAGGTGATGCGACGAAGGTTTTCGATATCGGCTCAGGAAACATCAGTGTTCGGAAACTCCACGAGGGCAGATCGAACCATCTACAACAACATATTTATAATATTTATTTGTGTGTGCTTAATCATGACTATTATTAATAAAATATATGTATTATGTACTATATAAAATTATTATTATTGAATTATTTTGATTATAAATATTATGATTAAAATATCATTGAATGTGCGTATGAATATATGATAATCCGGTAAAATATCGTACCTTTGAAGGGCGATTAGTCAAATCACCTTCAGCTCTTCTTTTCACTTCAGCTCGTAAGGAACACAAGTTTTCTTCATTATAATCAGCTTCATGACAGTGCACTCCTACTGTTTTCACCACTCGGTTCCCCACAGTTTTTACAGCCGCTTTGCATTTTTCCGTACATCGCTGCGAACACGTCCACCTTCTTTCTCCTGATTTCAATACTTTTTGCAATGCGAATCGAAAACTGTTAACAAATATTACATCTTTCCCCTGTTTGCTACCACAAGGCACAATAACACACGACTCGCTCATCGCTAGTTCGATACTGATAAGTACCGTTCATCAGAGACAAAAGGCTCAAGCGATACGGCATCAAGTTTACTCAGGTGCAGATATTCAATTGGCCGCTCAAGGTACGAAACGTAACGGGTGCAGAACTACGATTCCGTCGAGGCGCTCCGTTCACTTTCCTGCCAGTTGGGTGCAGATTTGCCGTCGCCCGTGAAGCTCACTCTTTTTGTAGTCGAAAAAAAGTGTAACTAGCTGTTATTACCTGGCACTTAAGGAGTAACAGACCAAAATCTAAAGGGTGATCCAGTGCTGTGGTGGTTTTCACTCGGAAAATAATGTCCTGACTTTGTACACAATGAGCCGTTGTCGTTCGGAATTCTCTCGATCACAATAAAAGAAGAGGACTGAGGTCTTCAGTTTGAGAGTGATGAAGCAACGAGTAAAACAGCCAAACGATCAGACAACATCAAAATATTTCTATTGGTTAGAACTAAGTATTAGGTATTCACGTTCAATGAACAAAATAAGAAGCCTGCACCACCTTAGTAGTAGACTCGGGGGGCAATAATTGATTACATTAAAATCCAAAATTTACTGTAAATGGGTTCTCCAGGCATTTAAAACCGCTTCTACTGTGCTGGATATGATCGAACCCATTTTACAGTTACTCTCCAGCCCATATACAATGATACCTTAATTATAGGTACCCAAACCCCTTCCCTGCCATTAGGTGGCAACCTCATGTTCCGTCCTCCACAGGTTAAACTAATTGCCGGTCACACTAATAGTTTATCCTCTTTGTCTTTCCTTCTTGCCTGAAGGTCTTCTTGATACGATGGTTGACTGGCTGTTTTCTTCCTTTTTTCTTCAATACATTTTAGTTCATTTTTATACTTGTTATGTTCCATTTTTTAAGCAGATCACAATTCTCGTGATGGAATGCTCGAAATTATAAATGCATCATAATGCATAAGGGGGTAAAAGATCAGAATTATGCACCCGAATGAGGGTCCCATTCAAGGCTTCCGCTACCTGAATCCGAGCCTGGGGGTCTTCTAAAAATCCCAAGGATCATCGAATATGCGGGGTAGAGAGTAGGTACCTATCTACGTAGGAACAGTCTATGGTAACTTTGATGAAGTAGGATTTATTATACTCTTGTATAGTTAAGGAATGCAGTCGCAATGAGTTTCAAACGAGTTTTTTTCTTTCTTAATAATGCAAAATTAAGGTGAATTTCAATGGAAAACTCACGCGAAACTTCTAATGTGAGATTCAGAGAGAACCCCAATGGTGAGCGAAAAGCGTTCCTCGTTAGAATCAAAATACGAGAAGCGGACATTGGGTAGAAGGATCTGACTATCTGAGTGTTGTGTTCGAATTCTTTCGGTATTTCGTCTACTTGAATTGTCCACATAACGGGTTGAGTTATGTACGGCTGAGTGTACGCCACCCATATCGACTTATCATTCGCATTTATAGGGTTGCAGTTGTATGAGCACCTGTTTGATGGTCATATATTAGTGTTGTGAGCGAGGAGCGATTTAGTATATTATTTACAACACAATTACACACAAACGCTACACAACTTGTACCCAAAATATTAGTATATAGTATATTATTGATACTGTACTATACTTATTACCGTCATCGAATAGTACTATCATTGAGTTATTATGGATGAGTAAAACAGATAATATAAATCGGTACCTCATCATTATCAGGGATTGTCATCATCATTATTTAGAGAGAGATTTAGAGATTAGCATCATTATTTAGAGAGATTACCATTATTTTGTACAAAATGAGAAAAGCTTTGATAAATCAAGTACCATGGAAATTTTTAACAGATGACTCTTCTTCTCTAATATAAAATAAATTTATCTCTGTGACCTGTGACGATATGTGACCCGAACCGATCCCCACGAGGTTTTTTGCAGAACGATGGGGAAGTTCCCGCCTAGGTTATTATAGGCTTCAGTAGATATATACTTCATCTTCATCTCTTCCGTCATTGTGAAATCAAGGGTCCTTCTCGACGGACAAAGAGGTAAATTCGTCCGCCTCTAGAGGTCAGAGGTGGTTATTTTTGAAACATCATGAGATCACTATTTTACAGCCTCTTGGGGACAGTTTGATGATATTGAGATCATTAGGAATATCGCGGTTTTCCTATAATACCTTCCGTGTTTCAATCAACCATCATGCAGGAATATAATTATATAAGAGGTAGATACAGTCAAAGCTTGATTTAGCGAACCGATCAAAATGTCCAAAATCTATGAATTCATTAATTAATATTTTAATCGTTATCAGTGAAAAATCGCTCTTGAATAGAAAGTTGGGAAAGGAGGAAGTTTCAGGGGGTGTTTCTGCATTCACTTACCACGCTGACTGCGCTGACTCCCTCCAAATTCATTCACGGTTTGTTATATTTAAATGGCGGTACCTCTGCCCCAAAATTTGTTCAATTGCGATCAATCAGCTTGAAAACAGTTTGTTTTATTCCTGAAGATACAAGAATCATTCTACCACAGTAGGAAGAAATTAATTTAAATTAAATAAAAAATCTTGGTGGTCGCTTTTTACAGCACTATATAAAAATGCCCCCTCTATGCCCCCCTCCATGAAACCCTAGTTTTCGACTAAGGATACCATTTCACGTCTTTCTGCAATGAGCTACTGAGAATGCGCATGAGCAGTCTCTTATAATACTGATCTGAATGCCCCCGATCTATCACCGCATCAATTTCAAAATTTTTGGAACATTGGTTCATTCCCATCCACATTCCATCATCACCCATACACACATATATTCAAGTAAGTAAATAAAGGATTTATATTTTCGCATTTACATTTATATTTTTCGATTTTTTTAAGGATTCATGTTCAGGATGGTCATGAATGGGGAAATGTGTCAACTTACTAAAATACAATGAACTTTGTCCAATAAGTGCGAAAAATAAAACATTTCCTGCCGTGGAAAATTCAGAGGGTTGAGATACTCTGACGATTCCGGCTCAATATGATTCTGGAAGTGATGCTATTTGTCCTCAAAAACTATGCCAAACTCGCCTCGCATGAATTCGCTCACAGTTACTCAACTCGCTTAGGTCCAGCAATGATGAAAGTACCGTCCCATCATCTCGAACTCTTGAAAAAAGAGTGGAGTACAATGTGATGGCGTTCCAGACCAGATCTGAATACCAAGTTTGGACATTTAAAAGAGCCATGAATATGTTTCTGATAAATAGTTGATTTCCTTAACTACAAACCTGGACAGCGATTTCTAATTCATAATTTGTTGTCGTAACTATCTTATTTGACTCGTTACTCTATAATGTTTTGAATAATAATTGTGCCTTGACAATAAATTTTACTTATTATTATTATCATCAAGACCTCGGCTGACTCTCTGACGGCCAAGCCCAAATAGTGACCTCAGAAAGCAGGATGGGCTCTTAACTTGTTGAGAAGAGAAGAATACTTCATACAATACAATGATGGAATATATAGTATTTCCAGTTAATGAAAGTAGTATGATCTGGGGAGAGCAGATGTAGTTAATGTACAGCATCAACAAAAATCATTTGAAAAAAAATGGATGTTAGGAGTCAAACTTGCTATTCTATATTATACTACATATACATTATTTGTACTTACAATATTCCCAACATCACGTCATGACGGATGAACTGGAGACTAGCATTAAACGATGCGGTTTGAACCCCTGGGAGGCGGACTTTTATAGTATAAATGTAGGTTTCGGAGCACTTGCCTGGTCGAGTTCTTATGATTGCGGGAAACCCTTGAAAGAAAATATAAGAAGTATTCCAAGGGGGCACATAGCCTCGTACCGGGAAAACCTTGAAAGAGAAGGGAAAATCTTGCCTGGTCGAGTTCTTATGATTGCGGGAAAACCATGAAAGAAAATAAAAGAAGTATTCCAAGGGGGCACATAGCCTCGTACGATTTTGCATAGATCATTGAAATGTAAGTAACAAAAAATATGAACCGAGGATTTCAGCGAGATCAAACCACTCATTAATTTGTGAGATAACAATATTGCTTCCGAGTCTACCGAAGGTAGCAGAACCTTTGTTTTCACTCTGAGAATTGAAACTTTTTGTCCACCAAAATTTGAATTTCCTCTCTCATTTTACGTTTCAGAGCTTCTTTGTCACAGCCATATCTTCCAGAGTTTTCATACGATTTTGTTCAAATTTTCAGGGATTATGTGGGTAAGGCCCCTAAGGTTCAATGCTATTCCTAGGGGACCATCTGGAGATTCTGGAGGGTCAACCACACAATATCGATAGGATGGAATTTTGGCGTGTTGCAATGGTATGAATAATTTGCTCTTGAGACCACAGATCCGAGCACAAGTAATTCCTGGGGATTCATCTACGGAGGGTTGTTTGAACAAAATTGGACCTATTGAGAAATTGAAGGAATTTACGATTGGGCGTGGTGTGAGAATGCTATGCTGTGACAATACTGACTACTGTCAAAAATACTGCGCTGCAACGTCCATAACTCAAAATTCAAGTGGAAATTTCGGATTTGAAGGAAAATCTTATTCAACTCCCAAAATAACAGAGCTCCCACTACATTGAGCCCGTCTCGTTTCAGCCATGATATCCACATCCGGGTTATCAGACAAAGTTGAAAATGAGGTAATAATTTGTTATTATGGTTGGACTATAGTGACCTATTATACCAAGATTGAATAGTAGATGCTGATAGTGTTCCCAGGATAGATTCACCAAAATCCGGTTAAGCATGAAGTGTTCTTTTCACCTTTTGTCCTGGTGAGTTTGCACTCTGGGTCGTCTTCGTGATCACAACTTAGGCGGAATTCCATCTCTGCAATATCCATGTTGGGGTTGAGATTTTCCCAACGAACATCAAGCGGACTCGAGCACGAGAAGGTGCGAAATGAACCTCCTTCTAGACGAAAGTGTAAATTGCCAAGCACAGTTGTTACAAAACACTGTCAAAGAAATAAACCATCGTGAGAATTAACTGTGGTTGAATGAAATAGATTGATCCATATTCATTACAGAGTTTAAACTGTGTAGTCCCTTCCCGTACATCGTTTGTTTATAACACAGCTGGTTTCTAACTACCCCTAAAAATTTTGAAAATTTTGAATAAGGGATATTGGTAGTGGAAAGGGGTTTGTCACGTTCGTGCGCGTTTCACTTGTCCTCGGAACTACTGAGTTTCGGAAGAATGGGCAATTCTGGCCAATCCATTTTCTTAGTTAAACTGGAACAAAAACTGTCTAATGTCAGCTTTTTGGGTCAATAGCAGCTTCTGCACATGTGCAAACTAAAAATCCCCCATACATCAATTTCTCACAGGTTAGGTGCGCTGTACCTAGGTACAAATAATCATCCGACTTTGCTCAAATTTGGAGGGAAGTTGGGGTCTGGTTCCCAAATGATTTCCTATTAGTTACATTGTGATCGGATCATTGATGGCTTTGGCGCATGCAAAACATGAAATAAAGTTATCAAAATAGGGTTGGGGGATTCTCGAACGTGTTGATATAGTCAGTTCAATACATCTACACGATCGTTAATTTCTTGTTCAAGTTATTGAATACTAAGAAGCTGTGTGACACACCGCCCACTTGTTAACTTTTTTCTTTTTTGTCCTTGGATTTGTTCCAGGGCAATTGAGGAAATCGGTTGTTTTTACATGAATAGGATAAGTTTATCATCTAGCATTAAGTGCAAAAACGAAAACAGATCCACAGGCAAACCCAACAACCCATTCTTCTTGGATGGCCCCGATTATATCTTTTTGATAACGGAATTGATAAAAAAAAAATCTAGCTAGTAAAAGACACTTGGTTAAAAACCTCACAAAACAAGTACCTACCTATATACCCACACCGAAATAGAAACAGAAATACCTAGTGTTTAGTGAAGATTGATCTTGTTATTTTAAAAACAGCAGGTGCATCTTGACATCGCTTACTTGAACGGTTTTCTTGAACATTTTAATACCACCATAGTGTGGGGGGTTGCCTTGAATAGTAAATTCAACAAAAAACACGTAAATTCCTTGGGATGAAAAAAACGGGGGCAGCAATAAGAAATCGTCAGTTTCTTCTTCCATTAGAAAGGGAATGGGATCGTTATTAGCTGCAACACACAGATTTTAATTTTCTAGATTTTATACATGACCTACTAATAGAAGGTGTTTAGAAACTTACCGTAAATAAAAATTGCGATTAATAAATGTCACAACTAATCAGGTATGTAGTTAGATAGTTATTTAATCCTATAATTATGCTAGGTATTATGTATAAGTTCTAGTTGGTTAAATCTCATTATCTAAACTTTTGGCTTCACCGGTATTGTAAAGAAGCAACAACAACAAAAACGCTTGCATACGAGTCCGCAACACATTGAGACATTTTCATGCGCATCCAATGGGGGCAAATGTACTGGGATTGGCGGATATGTCATGCGCATATCTCAGCTTTTCGAAGGGTGACAACCGAGTGAGAGAAATGTATTCTAGTTCAATAAATCGAGAGGTTTCCAACGAATGGTGAACGGTTTTTGTCCGATGACAAATGACGAAGTACTATTCCCCTAGCAACGACTCGGTTGTACGCGGAAATCATCAGAAACTCATTCGGGACAATTTTCGTAGTCAATTTTCGTAACGGTTTTTGAGTTATGTGCCATATGAAAGACATGAAAATGTCAAAAATAATACGATTCGACATATCCGAATTAATAGTGTCTGTCCAAATATGCTCCGTACTAAGTACTTTGTTTTATTTTGATGGAGATACGTCTTATTTTATATAAAATTGAACTGAAGTATATCACCATGTCTCTTTGCCTTGATTTTTTGATAATACCACGCCCTCTCAGTTACACGAGCCCCTTTACAGTTTGTCTCAGCTTGTTTCACTGAGAGTTTCATAGGAGAACCTCGAGGATGAAGTGTTGGGAAGGTTCCATCATTTGAGCTGCAACGTATGAAGAACAGTTGTTCGTATTTTCAAGCCATTGGAAGTATTATCTACAGGAGAATAATGTTGCAAGAGGAACCCAGTGTGAGGCGCCAGGGCTCACCGGGCTCTTCCTGCTGTCCGGGGAGCGGTAACTGACGCCAGCGCCCCCAGTCAAGAGTCCTCCATCACAAACCATCAATGGATGTAGTTGTGGAACCTCCACCTTTAGCTGCACCTCTCACTGTCCTGCATTTCATCTAGGTGAAGAAGGCAATGGAGGACTTCCCCAGGTGGCCTCTCCCAAGTTGACCGTGGAGCTTTCTCACTGGATTCCAGTCAGTCTGCCTTGAGCCATGGAAGAAGGATCTCCGGAAGGAAGAAGGATCTCCTTCTTCCATGCTTGAGCTCTCGCCCAGTCCAGCTCGCCTCTCAACCTAAGTCCTGTGCGTTTATGGCCCCGTTTCAGTTTAAATTAGCCACGTGCCAATTTTTACGTGAAACAATTTGCTCCGAAGCGCTAGTCTGTTTCTGATGCCTCATCTTTCCAGTAAGTAAGGAAAATTTGCCTCTGCCCACAGTGTCCCGATTTTGCCAACGAGATATCTGACTCTGAGCATCCTCCCCATCCCATCGAATCGTTGCCAAGTGCCAGGACTACTAAAGGGTGTCACCACGTGAGTTATATTCTAGTGTATTTATTCTCCAACGACTAGGATGTGCTACGATACTTTTTGACACGATTGTATTAGGAAGTCAGGCTTTCAGCCATTTATCATAACGTGTGTCTTGTGACACGATTCTATTCTTTGATTACTTGTCTTTTGTGATTCTTGAAACGCCTCAGACGTAGTGAGTCATACCTCGGTGTCTTCTTGACATGTTTTACTTTCCTTGCACATTATTCCTAAATATAGGATTATCCTATAGGAACGTGTATGTTGACACTTTTATTGTTTTATCATTTTACTACTTCCTAAAGGCGCCACAGGCACTAGGTATTTGCCGCGTGTCCTCCAGACATGTTTGATTTGATACTCTGTAAAAATAGATTCTTCACTTTTAACATGCCAGTTGGCATGATCTTGTTTTGAACTATTACCTATACGTATTATTTAATTTTAGTTGTGACATGTTTTCTTGTTACATTGCTCACCTTACCTAATGTTACTAATTTGCTTGTGACACGATCCTTGAATTCTTTTATATTTCAAATTTAATGGCATACTGCTTGAGTGTCAATAAAAACCTCGTGACACACACCTATTGTTTTATTTTGGTCAACCCAATGTTCCTCAACCAGATACTAGAAGTTGGTTTTCATTTCATTTAGCTCCTGAATAGATCTTTATTTTGTGTACCTTATCCAGTGACCTTATAACACTTGAAACATTGATAGGAGTGAACACAAATCTAGGGTCTCTATATAGATCCAGCTTACACCGGACACCTAAGAACCTGGAAGTCTCGTTTCTAAGTCATAAATATGAACACGCCTTTATAATCAATTCGTTCATTATCAAAGAAGTGCAGTGATGCAGCACACAAATCACCCAACAAAATTTATTCCGTTCAAGTCGTTGTTTTTCTCATTTAACCCTCAGTTCCACTCAGCTAGAGCTTTCGGACTCGAATATCACAGCATAGCTGATATTCATATTCATCTGAACAGCAACTCACCATCCGTGAAATATGAAATTCATCAAGCAGTTGTATGGATCTCTTGAGACTATAAAATAAGTAAACGTTCTGTATACTGCTGCTAAAATGGGAGCGACAGTGTTCTTGGAGATTGGCTCATCCAAAGTAATTGTGACGTTGGCAATGCTACCAACAGGCTCTGTCGATCCAGGAAGGAAGACCAATTTATCATCTTGGAACTCAGATTTGGCCACGGAAGGGTCAAACGAGAACGTCAAGACATCTGTTAAAAAAATATAAACATTATAGGTTTGTACTCGTAGGTACAAAAATTCTTTCATCGCACATTGTGGAGTTTGGAGGTTTGACCATCAGATATTCGGCTAAACATCCATTGTTTTTGCTATTGCTCTGCTTGGAAAACGCTGAAATTATTACCTACACAACGGTTTATTATTTTCTGTAAGATCGCCCTCTTCTTTATAGATCTCCCATCTACAAAGATCCTATTGGTAATCTTTAGTAAATCACAATCATTTTTTGGGGACAATGAGTACTCACCTATTATCCGAAAGTTGAGTCGTTCATTATTGATGAAATTCAGTAGGTACCTAACTAAGGAACCTTTTAAGGATCTAAGGAAAAAAGTTGCATTTGATCAGCTGATCTTTGAACGGGGATTTGGCCCACTTTGGAATATTTTCGATTCACAGTTTTGTTGTTGCTCTTTTTTCCGCTCAACCCTAAGTCCTTACAGGGAGAGAACGGTTGGTCCTACAGTGCTCCGGTTGGTCGTGATCGATTCTAAAAATTGGAAACTACCCCAAATGGAAAAAATACCTTCCTATTTGAAGTTTTCGAGCTAGAGCGTTTTGAAAATGCATATGTACCCTATTTTCTACCCGTTAGAGAAGAATTATACACTCTTATTTCCTGATGGGTGCCACCTTTTCATGGAAATCGGCTTCTAAAACTATAAATGATATTGAGGTCTAACGATTCTACACTTGAAATGTCAAGTCAGAGCCGAAATTGCGGCCTTGTAGCCTAGTACAGGCAGACAGACAAACAAATTGACGGATGGAGCTCGAGTCCAAGCAGGCAACGACAAGGTCCCAACTGTAGAATCAAACTTTCCAACTGTGGACAGACCCAACACTACATATATATCCATTAGGGTAATTCCCCATCTAGGTAAGATTGGACTGCTTAAAAAAAATAAAAAATAAAAAAAATTTGGCCAAGAATAGCAAGGTGAGTACGATTAAATGCCCAACTTTCGGCAAACATTGTATTTTACTCTAGTTGAATACATCAATAAGAACCTAAATTATTACTATTTAAAGTTTTTAATTTTCTCCACTTCATGTGAAAACATTAAAGCATGGAAATGGTCTTCAACTCTCCACTTTTGTTTCCTCAGGGGTATCAGCTAGAAGTCACTATGACACAATCGTCCTTTCTATCCGTTTTGTGGCCAAGCTTGGCGGAATTCCGAGCTGAAAGTTGGCAACGAGGCGTTTTGGAGAGCGTGAAATAGCGCGAAAGAGCGACAAAAGTGTGAAATTCCTACTCATGCGCATGCCCATTGGCCATCGGTCAAAAATATTTTCAATTTCTTCTCTAATGTGGTAAAGAGTCACAGGCGAATATTAATAGGTTCTGTATCGAAGTAAAAATACCTACTGAAACTTTTCCCGAAAAAAATCCCTATTAGAGTAGATATATGATAATAGTTCTGAAACGAACGTATTTTAATAATTCTGACACCTATGTATTGTACGTGTCACTCCGGACTATATTTGAACTTGGGAACGAGCCTGAAACGCATGAGACACGCCGAAATGTCCTAAATTTCCATGTAAAGGATTAAAGACCGGTATTTCTGGTCAATTATTAAAAGTCAAAGATCGTTCGGACTCACTTCACAAGCTAAAAGTTGTTTGTTTTAATTCTCTCATATTAGGTCATACAAAAAACTGATTGCTGGGACTGGGTTGACACTCTTTGCCTATACCCAGATACCTACATCGGTATTAGTTACTTGACCTGCACACTCATGAAAACCACCTTGTGAAATTATATCCGTAAATGGGCTCACACGTCAGTAAGAAAATAGTTCTTGTATGAAGTTTCAGAATAAAATGTGGGTAGTAATGTTGTCTTATTAGGGTATACACAAACTTACAAACATAAAAGAAAGTAAAATATATTATTATATTAGCAATTACCATCAACTCACTTCCTCTAGGGAGCCATCTACAAACTTTTGAGTCCAACAAATCAGGATATTGCTCAGTTTCACTCTTGCATTGTTCATAAACATTTTTTCTAACCATCTGTTCCCGTCTTGGGTACATGTATCTACCATCCGATATGTGGATGATTAATCTCGTCTTTCTCATCTCAAATTCCGATTCATCCACGTCATATATCACTGTGAATGCTCTGTTTTCAGCGGGTTTGGGTTGTATTTGATAATACACTTGAATTTTATTACTTGGTGCAGGCCCTATAAAATGGAGAAAAACATTAGTGATGTAACTTTTCGGGGTCGTATCTGATTAGCATGTTCGATTCCTCTCAAAGGCTTCCGCTACTCAGATTCACTTTAAGATCATACTGAACCATTTTGGTTTCTTCTATGTCTCTATGTCTGTTTGTGTGTCCACAAATCCATGCAACACGCATAATTTCTACAATTTTCATCCCGTTTGATTGAATGTTCCTGAGTTTGTGTGGATTATACCCTAGATGGTGCCATATGAATTCCACTGTAGTTGGAGAGCCATTTCACTTTTAATGTGCACTTTCGATTCCCCGGGGTTAGTTTAGGGTTTTCAAGAGCTATTTTGATGTTTAAAAAAAATCGGGGCTATTGAGTTTGATATTCTGAACACGTTGGCCTCCCTTCTTGACCTTTTTTAAAATATGGGTTGAACGAAAAAAAAATTAAAAAGTTGAAAAACTCAGGAATGTCACCGTCCCCGCACATATAATTATGTGAGAAAATTCAGAATCGTGTATCTATAAGAAAAATGCAAGTAAACGTTTGGAAAAAAATATTAACTGATGTAGGGTCGTTCTTTAAATTGTATAAGGTTATGCATTTTTTGAGACCTTACAGTCTTTAGTATACATGTTGAAAGTCTCGTTCCCAACATCTGTTGTTATTGGTCCGCCATGAGTGTTGCCAACCTTATGATCTAGAAGGCAACGTATTTCAAGGCGGAAAAAGGGCCATGTTACCCCTTGGAATCTCAGCAGCTATAAATTACAGTTTGAGGAGAGTGCATAAATGAGGAGCTGGGTTCCAGATTTTTTTCTCAAAATCATGGTGAGTAGGTTTATTATTTTCCTTGCGTGTTACCATCAACTTAACTATCAGTACACAATTTCATAAATGCCTTGATATTAACTCTGATTGTTCGGCTAAGATACTCAATTACAGTAGAAACAACCCCTTGGTTTTCCCACATTAGTAAACTAACTGACGCCAAATTGAACCTTGAATTCCAGGAGTGTTACCACAAGTGCTTACACAATTTTAAACAAAAGAAAAATCTTCAAAAAGAGGGTATAGGTACCCTACCGATTTGTCCACCAGACAAAATTTCCTGAGCCTTTCGAATTTAGGAAAAACGAAACGAGCTACGATAACCCGAAAATGGAAATTTGAAATGAAAAGACCCTTTATCAATTATCACCACTGAGCATGAGCAAACGTGCATATTCTTCCAACATTATTCTCAACGAACCGATTGTGCCCGAAATTGGTTGATAGTTTGGTAGGTAGGCACTGACTCCTAAATAAGCATAGTAATCGACCAATATTAGTAGCGACTACTCAAAGTTTAACGAACCAATCTTGCTCAAAATTGCTTGAGAATCTGAAATTCTGGATCCCCCTCCCCCTCCCCCCTCTCAATTGAACCATAATATCAACTCATTTCAATAATCGATAGTAGTTACAATCATGATATGGAGTTTTTCGCTCTAATGTCAAAATTTCCTCTCGCATTTTAAGTTTTAGACCTTTCCGAACAAATATGATGTGGTTCCGTGTTTGTCGGCAAATCATTGTCACACGCTCAATTCCCACGATTTTCATTTGATTTCGATGAAAATTGCAGGGATTGCGGGTTCCAGATGGTCCTCTAGATACATTTCAGTCCTGTCGTACCACCGAATCGATTTTGTTGTTGAATGTTCGCATTCGCAATCGACTTCTTCTTGAATACTGGACGCTAAGCCTCACCAACTTGGCGGACGTTTTTTACTCACATTTTATGTCCTCGGTTGGTTCCCAAATCTTCTCGCACTTGAGGCCGGTGAAGCCAGCGGGACATCTGCAGAAGAACCCCCCAAAAGTTCTTACGCAGGATCCTCTTGCGCAGGGCCGTTTCAGGCAATGATCAATCAAACTGACACAATCAACTCCATACCATCCTTCACTGACATTATGGCAAAGCATTTCACAGTGTTCGGTTTTCACTTCTTCGGTACATAATCCCCCGTAACCACAAGGGCACTCCTTGTTGGGTTTGATTGCTTCAATTGAAATCATGACCAGCAGCAGAGTGAAAATCGCTAGCTGGTTTATCATCGTTCAAAATTTTAGTTATTTTGCGATTTTCTCAATTTTTTAAACCAACTTGGATACTTATAAGCTCGCAATTAAGAGGCCATCTTAAGATACGTTCCCTGAATTATTGGAGAGGCCGTAGCCAATATAAATCTGTCCGATTTGAATTTTAAAGTCTCGTGTACCGTCTAGGTATCTTATCTTCCATCAACCGGTGTTAGATGGTTCCACGGTAAGTAGAATACAGTGTATTCTAACTACCGTGGATGGTTCCATCACAGCCACACGAAATTTTCCTAAGTACTCCCGTAACTATGGAGGCCCTGAGCCTCCTGACTTTCAATTTGTCCGGATGATTGAAGCAACCGGAAATCCGATTATGGAATTTTCTGCACGGGTCACCCACCCTCAAAGACCCTATTATTTTTATATCATCCAATGTATCCAGTTTTTCGTTATCACCGGTGTCCACTTGCGGTGTCCCCGCACCCTTTCACTACATTTCCACTGTGCAATTATTCGTGATCCAGGGCGATTCAGCTCTCATCAAATTGTCTGGGACAAACAAAGATTGCTAGATTTATTATATAACAAGCATTGCGACCGATACCCGGGTTACAAAAGCCAAATAAAGAGGATGATTAAAAAGAGGAATGAAAAGACGAGGATAAGGAATTCCAGGAATGGAACTCACCACCCCCCCGTCCCCCCCAGGATTACAAAAAGAAAAAGAAATCATAATATATTGTAAAAAAGATGATAATAAATCAAAAAACTTGGTTAAATGAAAAAGGATAATTAAAAACTCATCTCCACGGTTTTGTTTCAACCGCACGGTTAGAACTGCACAGCGAGTTCTATGTTGATATTTGTCCCATTATACTCATAATTTCTTCAAACTAGCAGGTAGGTTAATTAGCATTTTGTTTTATCGATTTTGCAGGTGGCTACTGGCAAAGGAACACTTTCGCAGCACTACGTCCTGAACGTTGTTGTCCCTACGGCTACCATAATGGGGACTGGTGAATACCACATCGGCCAAGGAAGTACCATCAGCCTCGTTTGCGTAATTGAAAATGTAAGTAATCCTACACATCTACTCCACTCACTTTTACTGCATTCCCAAAACAAATCTATTTTTCCCCATTTATACTAATGGAATTAACAAGATTGACAGGATGAAAACCAATATGACTTCATTACAAAAAATAATTAAGTACTTAGTAAAATTGAATTTCCATTGATTGTTACCCCAATTTCCTAGTTCTGGTGCATACGACTGAACGACAGTACAAATATCGTAGATTAAGCAAACTCATTACGAGTTCTATCCCGTTTATGAACATTGAATTTAAATGTGACGGTCTTCTGTGATTGCTTGCAACGATTCTAAATCGGAAGAGTAAAAATGTTCCAACAACGAACCATAGTTTGCTTTTCTAGAAATACTTGGAGCAATATCGGTAAAAGGACAGGAACTGAAAAAAGAGGAGAAGGGAAAAAACCTCAACCGTTGAAGATGGCAGAAGTGAACTTCCCCTCACTTCTCACCCGCCAAAAGCATTTTCCACCCGACGGTATTTTCAGTTATGAAACCTGCCCCAATGTTCCACGAGTGAGGGTGTGTCTGTATAGGATATATTTGTGACAGTGTGTAAGACCGTCTTTGTCTGATTTTATTGAGTGAGATCAGGGTTGGGAGCGGGAAGGGAAGTTTCCGTTTTTCATTTTCCAGTAATTCTGTTCGAAGTCTCTCGTCACCCGTTCTTCTAGGAGAATGGTTTCGATGAAAGACCGATGCGGAAGAGTAGAAAGAGGGAACGCGAAGATTTCTTGTCCAACCCAATCAAATTGAATGTCTGGGTAGTGTTATGTTCGTAGCAAAAATCATTGATCCGTTTTTTCAGTTATAGACGGTACCATCTCAACGTAGTTACAGTGAACGCTAAGGGGGGCTTCTGATCTTCAACGTTAAGGTCAGGCTCCGACGTCAATGAAACCCACAGGAACTAACCCTCACAATCAGTGAAAACGCCATTGAGTTAGGATGATTAATTTCGGGGTTTTCCCCGGGACAAGGAATTCATCAAGAACGGACAATTAAAACCACGATACACCGACAGTCACAAAAACTGAGCAATTCAAAAAGCTCACAAAGTACCAGTAAACATTATTTTAATTCAGGAGGAACGTGTACAGACAAATTTTTGGATCCTTGTACGAACATAGTTAATGAGTAAGGGTCTATTTTTAACCTTCACCCCCCTTTTCACCCATTTAATACTACCTATCCATCTATCTCTGGACAGGGCATTGGTAAGTGTCAAGGCTACCTGGTACAAATCTTGGGTTTTCATTATAGTTGCATTATCAATAAATAGTTAGGTATGAAATACTCGGGAAGGATTGCGATTCACACTCGTGTTTCTGCTCTTTTTTTCGTTCAACCCTTAAGCCCTTATAGGGAGCGAACGGTTGGTCCTAAAACGCTCCGCAAGGTCTCATTCGACGCTAAAAATTTTGTTCTATTTTAAATCGATGGAAATATGACCTTCCCATTTGAAATTTACGAGTTAGGGCGTTTTGAAAATTGCATCCC
>JAEMON010000005.1:16478554-16491192 GCA_030264115.1 Lygus lineolaris
CCCCCCCCCCCCCTATCTAACAGCTTGACGTCATCCTCTCTACTTATCTCAGGAAAATAAATATATTGTGCCCCAGCCATAATACAGAGCACCAGCCGCCACTGAAACCATTACCCGTGATAATTTATTGTGATTATTTTTACCCAAAGTCACCTCGTTAGGTTAATCTACCCTCCTCACGACTCACTTATTTGCATGCTTAATACTTATTACTTGTGATCTAGGCGCAAGTTACCTAATTTCTGCTTGTTTTTTTAATGCTCAAGCACAATAAAAATGTGTAATTGATTCTTGGTGTTTGACTCTATTATTTAAAACGTCTGCCAAGCTGGGTGTGCAATACAGCTTCCTCACTTTTGTAACATGGACGTAGAATAGTTCCAGAATTATGCCTATGACAATAAATTTCAAGTTTGCGCATGCGTAGTAGCCATCACTTTCGCCAATTGTGGTGAAATGCATAGATGATTATTTTTAAGTCAGCTCTCAACTGCACTGCAAATTTGAGTGGAATCGGTCCATTAGGAACTGTTCAATCCCTGAAAATGTCACCAAAATTGGTGGAGTTGTTACGGAGTTATTGCTATGAAACACATTTCAAAATTAGACCGAAGGTGATGTTTACGTCTCTATCACATTATTATGAGTAATCGTTTCCCTAGAAGTTATGAATATTCATATGAGCGTATCATGGTTTCATGGTTGCAGTTGCAATAGATCTCACAATATTATATTAATAAATTACACATCGTAGGTAGGATCTGTAGTATACAATTAATGAACGGTACAAGTTATTAAGGCCTAATGTCTCGTATGAGGTATAAGGCCTAGGACAGAGTCGGCTTTATGCAATTAGAACAGATAGAATGTATATTTTTACACTTTAAAATTAATTTCACAGCAATGTATCCAATTATTAAACAGGGATTTGTTTCCAATACGAACGGCACGGTACGATTTTGGGAGTTGTGAAGCTTGCATCTACAAGAGTACCCTTGTGATGCCAAAATTCTTTGATAATGCCATCATATGAACGACCGCGGAAGAAGGGGACTTCCCAGTGAGATAATTCATTGCGGAGGAAGGCTCATCAGGGAAGAGAAGTATTTGAGGAGGATCATCAAAATCGATGAGTAATGTGGAAATCTCGCACAGGGACGAGGCATATGATTTTTCTTGTCATTATGCATAATTGATGATATTATGTACTTATCCAATTTATATTATTTCTCAGTAATGGAGAAGCCACTTTCTCCTTTCATGTAACCATGCGCACTCACGAAACGTAGAGCCAAGCAATTGTAGAATTACTCCTACCATACATTCACATCGTTCATTTATGCCCAAGAAAACCCATTGGAAGACAGATTTTGAGATTTGAATAATGTTTTCGAAAACCCTTGCAACTAAGTCGAACTGACTTGGTAACTATGCCGATCTTTATGTATAGGGTTGAAATAAACGAGCTATTTTACAATTTAGAAAGCAGCTTAATCAACTCAGCCCTTTCTTCCCCCTTTCCTCAAAAAGTAAATCCCTATTTTTACTAATTGCGAAGTTTTGCTCTCCCCCCAACAATCCCGGGAGCCCTACTTTTCTTTTCAAGTCTGTCGACGCTTTTTGCTAGAACTTTCCTTTCTTCCTACAAACAAGATTGAAATAGTTTGTATAGTAGTTCTAAATAGAGTGAACTTTTCACTCTTATCCGAGTTTCTCGATAATTGAAAATTACGGTACCGCGAACAGCAACAAAATAGAATGCTGTGAGTTATTGAAAAATGGTTTATTCAAGTTTAAAATCGTATTTAAAAGTTTTTATTTCTTTTGACCGACTTTAAAACACGAGGAGGTCTTTAAATTCAGTGTGCCATACGGGACAACGTTTTTTTTTTTTTTCAAATATTTGTTCAGACTTGAATTCAAAGGTCTTATACCTACCTATAGTGTTGCCTTTATGACGAGAATAAACAGCAAGATGATGATTAAAATCGAGACTTAACAGCACGTTGGTTTATGGTTACGGTCAACCATGTTGTAATGTTTTTGGGGCTCGAATAGCTGTTGGTGGTCACATGCTTGGATTGTGGTCACAACCACACACAAACAACCTTACCCCGAGGCGCTACGGCTCGTGAAAAACCCTGGCCTCCCGTTTTTTTCGGGGTTCGTAACAAAAGTAATGTTACAGGGTCAGGTTGTTAGCCTATCGCCTAACCTGATGAAGGGGAGTGCCCCTCGCAGCTTACAGGATCGCTCGATTTTCTGTTGGGGTTTACAAACAACCAACGAGTATCAGAATTGGTTCAACCATAATGTTCCAATGTTTGTTTTTAAAATAATAAACTGATGTGTGATGCTAATATTTTCGTTTCTTATTTTTTTCTCCCTCACTACTCTCAAATATGGTAATGCTCTTAACTGTCCAGCTACCGGTATAGCAACCCTACCTAACCCTTAAATTTTAATTTAACTCAACTAGGTAACTGCATTCAAGAAGTCAAAAATCGTAAAATAATAATAATAATACGCCTAATGCACATTCATAATCAAATTTTATGTTGGATGCGTCGTTTTCAAGCTACAAGGAAATGTTGAAACGCTTGCATACGAGTCTGCAACACATTGGGACATTTTGTCTTTAGTACCCCCCCACCCTTCCTACCCTTTCTCCTACCCTTCCCTTTCCCTCTTATGTACTCCCCTCTATCTACGAATTACAATTGATACAGGGTGATGTATTTATTTATTGTTTCTATTTATTTATTTATTAGCTTTAAGAGCCACTCATATGATCCGGATCCTGGGCATCGTCAAGTAAATGTCCTAAAGAGGCTACACACGAAATTACAGATTTCTAGAGTGTAAAGTACCTATAGAAATTACCTGTTCAAATGATTTAGCCACCGCTTCCGAAGCTATAATGGCAGCTACGGGCTGACCAAACTTATAGAAATCATAAAATCAAACGGTGTTGAAACGCTTGCATACGAGTCTGCAACACATTGGGACATTTTATG
Source organism: Lygus lineolaris (assembly GCA_030264115.1). Classification (NCBI taxonomy): domain Eukaryota; kingdom Metazoa; phylum Arthropoda; class Insecta; order Hemiptera; family Miridae; genus Lygus; species Lygus lineolaris. Next base: position 16,481,572 of record JAEMON010000005.1, read on the forward strand.
TCTTTAGTTCCGTTCTCGCAATATTCGGATCACCTGCTATGAATCAAATCATAACACCAGCTCAATGAAATCATCAGAAATTAACAAGCGGTTGCAACCATGTTCACAATATCAATAATTATTGAGAATGATCACCCGAGTGTAAACAATAATTATTCAAATAACCATGCTCATAACTCAGCTTGTTGGCCACGCACTTCGCAGTAGTTAACATAATATGGTTGGATAAATCGAGAGCTTTCCGACGAATGGAGAACGATTCTCGTCCGATGAAAACTAAATACCTTTCATTTCCCTAGCAACGGCTTGGTTGTACGTGAAAGTCGGTACGTATTTTCGTGAGCAATTTTTCGTGACTTTTTTTAAGTTTATGTGCCAAAGCAAAGACATAAAAGTCAATAAATAGTAAAATAAATAATAATAGTAGGTATCCCTTGGGCTAACGCGTAGATACCTACATGAATTCCTAGAAACACCGGTTTCTTCTTTTTACAATTAGATCCTAACGGATTAATTTTCTTGTTTGCGTGCCAACATGTATGATGTCAACTCGAATGATGATGACTCCATCTGGGCTCCGCTTCACGATTGAAGTGTACAAAATATTTTATTGGAGCAATACATTTTTTGTTGCTTGCGCTATAATTCAGATTGAATCTCGCAACCTAATCTTTGAAGCTAATCAGAGGCGTCATCAGTGTTGAGAATCAGGCCTAGCCTCATTTTCCTAGAGCTTGAGCAGGTAGCAGCGGCTTACGTTAATTACTACCAACTCATTGAAACTCATTTGCATAGGGAAATTGGTTGGTGCTCCCGAATACGGCGAAAGCTACCTTAATCCCGTCATTTATTCGGAGAATCCACAACGGAACAACAAGTCGGATTAAACACTGTAATCCTTCGGGGAACAACAGGAAACCAAGCACTAATTGAGATTGGTTGATCCGACCATCGACCAATGATCTGGTTGTAAAATCAATTTTGTTCATTGATGGTATGTAATAATGACTCGGTTGTAACAGATACACATACAGACAGCGTATCTACCTCGTAATTAGGCAGCAACCGTGTCAACATCGGTTCAAGCTTGCCTACATTGGGTAGATAAAATATACCTACTCGTATATATCAATTTGTCAACCAAACAAAACAAAGGGAACGTTTGTGTATAACAGCAGCCACCAACCAATGTGCTCAACTCAGAACTGAGGAAAAACCTAAGAACGATACTATAGCTTCGAACATACCGCCTTTTCCATTACAATTTTCAACGATATATTTGAATGAATAAGATTTCAATTGTGTACCTACATACAGAATCGTTCAGGTACAATAAAGTATAGCTGATATCGTCACGAGGATTCGTTTGCTCAATTACCGTCACCAAGGAAGTCCGATTTCACGATGAAGGGATGTGTGATAATGTAATGCATACCCATGTGTGGAGACCTGATTCCTTCCACGTGCTGTGCACGTGAGGATCAGGTCCCACCAGATTGTAAGCTAGCAGTGGGAGGCCCCCCACTACTGGCCTCATTGTTCTGGGGCCTATAAAAAGGGCTTCGTCCCCTATTACATATGTATCGACATCACTCACTCGCCTAATTATTTCTCTCTCTTCGTGCTCTCACACCATGACAGAATGTACAGAGACCGGTACATACCGGTTAATCGGTAAGTAAAATAATGATATCATTGGAGGAGTTCAAAACTGATGAAGTAAACTGCGTGACATCAGCTGTGAAGTAGCTCTGTACTACAGAAGTATAGATACTACCTACCCATCACTAAGGAGTAGATACCCGTTATGACTCATTATAATTATGATGAGTCGAGTGATCTTAATATTGGCCGAGATACTTTCTCAACTAATATCTAATAGCTTTGAAGAAACTATGCCAAACAGCCGCCGAGGGCACCTAAAACTTACCACATGCCTCACAACTGATCAACTCACCTCAAGCCGTGAATAATCTCTTCATGCGGATACCCAGGACAGGGTCTAGTATAACAACATTGTGGGACTAATCATAATATACCGACTTTAAAGTCCTCACTTTGTACGTAATCATCGATCATAGTTTATTTCACCATGCTCTCGTACATTACCTCCAAAAATTCAAAGCATCTCTCAATTTTCTCTGACACATCATTTTTGAAAATTCCAGAATACCTTATATACAGATCTGACCACTAACTTTTGAAGGATATAATTGCAATCAGTATATTCTTTACTTTTGTTTATATAATGCCTATGTAAGTATAGTTATAGATTCATCAGACATAGTTGGATTTACAGTGTGAAGGAGCCTTATATTTACGTGGACATTCTTTGTCTCACCTATTCGTAGACAACTGACAAGGGACCACCGTTGAATATTTGAATTTAACCGCTCACTGACTGACGTTATTCATATGAACGTTCCGCCCCTCGTCGACGCGTAGTCTCATGTCGACTTGTCGATACAAGAGGGCTTTACTTTCACTGACGCACTCGATCAGGGGTGACGTTTGAATGACTTATTGGCTCCGCCGCTGACACCCAACAACCAACCTGCTGACGCCTGAGTGATGACTGACGGCTACACGCCTCTCCACGCTCCCTTCTCCTCTCAAAGATTGGTTTTCTTCGTATTGTTTTTCCAAGTTCATAACATCCGCGTAGGCAAGTGCAACTGGAAACAAGCCGAAAATTGAAGTCTCAAGAAATCCTTATTTAACCGAAGGTTTTGGAGGTTACCGAGGTGAAAACTTGTCAGCCGTTTCATCCTTGATGAAAGTGGCACTTGAAACTTTTTATTAGTTTCCGTGGCGGCCGGAGATTGAAAAGAGGTCTCAGAGCGCGGTAGACAGAGCTGAGGCTAAACTCAGCTGAACTTTACTTACCTGTTTTTTGTTTTTTTTTTGTTTTATACTGCGGAACCAATTTTTACCTATTGTCGAGGTGGTAAAAACAGGATTTCGTTATACAACTAGGTTACGGTTAGCACAATTTATCAGACGCACCCGCGCGAGAAATCTTAGAACACTTCCAGAAAGAGTTTGAAGAAGTAAAAGACTAACTGAATAAATCTACTAAAGGAGGTTGGGTTAGGTAGATTGACTGTGAAATTAATGATTTTTGTTAAAGGTTTGTATATCGTCTAATTATACAGATTTATATCTACTAAGCAGATAGGTTATGAATGATTTTGAAAATTATTTCACAACAATATTTCTTTTTATAAATTTTGGAGGAAACACGACAACTCAATATAAAATGCATTTTTTAGTTATCCCCATTGTTTGAAGCGAGGGCGAGCTTCGCGTAGCTTCAACGAAAACTGTACTAACAGCCTCCTAGGCCGCTTCGGAGGAAGCAAACAAAATGCTTCTTTTACTCAGTGGAAGTGCGGTAATATGGGCACTTTTTGAACTGTAATGATGGGTTTATCATTTATGTACTTTTTCTATGCGCTGCGTCTACACAAAGTTCATTCATAAAATTGTGTTGTCGGTCCCGATTTTTCAGCTAAACTATACAGAGTGTTGAACGGAAACCTACGAGTATAGCTCCCGAGCTCTCGGGTTTAGTGGATCCCAAAGTCGGCCCCATCGGAGATTGGAAAAGTCGTTTCGACTCCATCGCCCGGTTCGCTATGGCGCCATTAACATTTTCCCTAGACGAGACCCCCCAAAAACGGGGTGAATCCAATCAGGAATCCTCCGATCATCCATTAAGGCTCGGACCAGGAGCTCTCACCTCGAATGGAGACCAGTTCGATTTCAATTTATTTGATCCCCATCTCGTATCCCTGTCAATTCCACGCCTGTGTTTATCGTGAATAATGCATTGAAATCTACGCGGTGGATAGTTGATCGTCGGTGGAGGATAGTGCCTGTATAGCCTAGATACGAACAGCTGTTTAACTTGGGAATTGGCGCGCTGGATCTGATTCAAGTGATCCATCTGTATATCAATGGATTTCCCTCCCCCTACCTGTACCTATTTGTTAATTCATTATCCCCACTTCTATTATTACCTGAATTAAGGCATATTATACCCACTTCCGTACAGCCCAACCCGTATACCTGGCACGTCGCCAAACCTGCCTAGCTGCGCTCCCGTTGGCTCAAAGGGTTGACCGGCCAGGTTTCAGTTGAAATAAGGAAAATATGATCAATTTTCTCGATGTTTCTGTATAGTAAAGTAAGCAACTATTTCAACGTGGAGCTTAACGTCCGTAATATTGATAACTGATGACATGTAGGTCAACACTGCTGTACGACGCTGAACAAAAATAACAGAAAAGTCAACGTGTTTGTTGTTGGAAGTTCCACCGAAAAGCATAAAAGACGGATAAAGCGTGTTGGTAGAAGGACCCCCCAACCATACCCTCCTGCCACCTGTGCCCTTCTACTTATGTATTCATCCGCGCCATTCTCCCCTAAGTGGACGGAATAAAAGCCGAAAGGACTGCCGAGGGTAGGTCCAGGGTCTCAGCCCTGCCCTGGAAACCAGTACTATTGGCCCAATAACCCGTCCGTATAACAGCCCCTTTGCCGAGAGAAATCGGCCGCAAGCCTCCGGGAAAGTGGCGTAAAGCCCTGAGCATTTTCGCAGTCGATTTCCTAATACAATCTTGAACCTACGTGTGCGTCGCTTCGAATACCTTTTTCACCTAGATTTAAAAATCTTTTTCTCTACGCGATTTCTTCAAACTTTATTTATTTGTTTCAATTAACACACTACAAACGATTTGTTTAAACATTATGTAGATAGGTAGTTACATAACTTAGAGAGGGTTATGAACAAACCAAATTGGTGCCAAAATTTCGTAATTTTACTTGACCAATCGATTAATTTATTAAAGTCTACGTGACAGTATCAGATAGATACAGGTAGTTTTATTCAGTTTGGCTAGTTCAACTGTCGATTGTTCGATTGTTCGATCAACTGTTCATCTGCAGTTAAAAATTTTTCTTTGTTTGAAAAATATCACCTTCCCTGTTCAGAGACAGAGACAGCGACGATCGGAAAAGAACCATTTGATCGGATCTTACCGTTTCTAATATACTGGGTGTTCACACTGATATTTATTTACAAAAGCCGATTTCTCACCGTTTAATGACTCAAATTTGCAGTAGCAGTGATTGGACCCTGGCCTTCTTGGAGCTTATCACATTTAAACTCGTAGATGCTATTGCGCATGCGCCAACACGGAATTCTACGTAACTCGATTGACATATTGTTAGGTGAGTTTATAAACTAAGTGATCATACCATCGCTTATCACGTTGGTAATACGCTGAATTTATCTATGTTCTCACCATCCAATCTCACTAAAATTATACTGGAAAGTAGTTTGGGTCTGGGCTTACACTTGAATGACATACACAAATCATATTATGGATACGAGAAAGCAATGTGCCACACCCACCGTTTTGTTCTGATAGTGAGTTCAAAAATGGTTGAAACTGGTTCCCTCTCCCCTTCCAACCTTTCTGGGTTGTTGAAACTAACTTTCCGACGAATTTTATCGCCTAATGAATTTATTGCAGTTGAACTTGAAATGACTCCAGGAAATATCGTTTTTCAAAGTAAAAATGACATCAGGAAAATATAATGAGGAAGTGCTTCAGTAAAACAGCTAGTTAAAGCGTGGTACGCTGTGTGTTGTGATCGTTCAAAATTTATTCTGCAATTAGGTGAGTTTATAAACTAAGTGATAATACTATCGCATATCACTTTGGTAATACGCTGAATTTATCTTTGTTTTCGGACTGGGCAAAGGGGTTCATTAATGTTTTGAAACTATTCGTGTGAGGCAGCTGTGATTGAAACTAGTTGAAAAATCCCGGTGGGGTCTTTTGACCTTAAGATGTTAATTAAAGTTGGAAACCCCTTCACTCCACCGACCCAAGTTTCCCTCGGAAACAATAGCAAGACTAATACTTCGTTAAGTGAACGGAAAAGTTTAGCCTGATATAGCTCAAGACACTGTTCAAAAATGTTTGGGTGGTCGGAGGCCGTAAGAAGGAGTATTTAAAACGGGTTTACCCAGTTTAAAGTTATTATGAAAATTTAACTACAGAGCAAATGGTGGAGAATGTTTATAATACAAGAGGGAGCTATGACAAAAATGTGTTTATTGCTGGAGCAGTGAGGGTGTTATGACAAAGTCTCTAGGAGAAATTAATGGGAGGTATTTTATGGTGTTTTTGCAATAATAAACTTCCAAGTTCAGACATTCAAAATGAGCTTATCCACATCAGATCTCACGCTAATAATCGTGGTTGAGGGAGAGCGTCTATTACTGAGGATCTGACAGAATAGCGCAAATCATTGGTGAAATGCAATTAATATCTTGGGATGTTGATTAGGCCATGGATGGATCTGACTATGCGAGATCCAGAGAGAAGATAAGAGAGTATTCAAGCGATAACTTGTTTTTTTATCAGTTTATTTGCTATTTCCGGGAACTGGCGTGTGATGTGCTATACTTAACTTCGCAGTACACAAGGTAACACTGAATTTTGTTTGAATTGTATTGTAATTTTCATTTACTCCTGTTCACAAGTCCCTGACTCATGTTTTCGGTTTGACAATTATTGTTGAATAAATTGCATCCTATTCACGTGAAAACTGCAGTAAATTAACCCATTTTTGACCAGGCTGAACACGAATCAATTATGAACAAATTTCTTTGACGCGACCTCAACTCAATGATTTTGACACAACATGACTCTATCTATGAGAATGAAAATATAGGGGAGCATGTCATTCGCCAGTTCCAGGAATGAACTGACGCAACTGAAAACAAACAATTATAGAGGTTTTCGGGGATGATAACCAAACATCAGGAGCATATCTGTTATTTCGATCTATCGCTGATTATTCGTAATAATAAACCAGAGCGAAATCTCGGAACGCCTCACATGTCCATGGTGGAGTCCTTTGAAATGGAAATTATCATACGGGAACCATCCCACATTATCATACATTATCGATACGAACTGAAGCATGTAGCAATCTCAATATACTTGGGTTAAACGGCTATTTTACCCATTCACGTGAATGATAATATTATAATACAATATTATGCTTTGATTCCGTACTGTTCTATTTCAAATTTATTCACTTTGTATACGAAAGACAACGTTCACGAAAATCGTGGCCCATTAATTTCAATTTACTTACCTTCCATTGTTATTCTTACTTTATCGATGTGAACGGATTTCGTTACTAGCCTTTTCGCCCCTGCAATACTTCATAAAGTTGCGCCACCGCCGGGTCCCAGAGCCTTCAAGACCTTATAAAGTATTTTTCAAGGCCCAAGTCTCTGTTAACGTTTTGTTGAAGCTTATATTTTGTACGATCGCTACCAGAGGTCTGTTCTCACATCTCTGATGTTCTTCTGGACATTATGCAGTGTCGCCATACTTTCTCCAAATACAAAAAAAATTCTAAGAGAGAAAACTTCTTCAATCTTTTCCATTGTTCTCCTCCATTCCCGACTACTTTCTTTACTCCCAAATTTGGCTTTTTCTACGTGATTTTCCCTTTCATCCCTTTTCTGTTACAACTATAATTATTGTGGATCGAAGTCTAATAATCCCCCCCCAATAAAGACCCTAAAATTCTAGGGTCTTTTTTCCCCACACCTGGACAACTGTCTACACTTTCGGAAAGCAGTCGGAAGGTAATGTTTGTTTTGATATTCGGTTTCTTGAGATGTTTTTCGTTTTTGTGAGCCATAGTATTACGTAAATACATAGACAGGAGAATATATAGTGAAAATTTAGGAACTATTGAATGAATACGAAAAGGGTAGAAGGCAGGTAATCCTTTTTTTTCTGTGTCTCCGAGGTACAGGTAAGTACAAAAGATCCAATAGAAGGTGAAGTTATGCACATTTATGGCTTGCGGGCAAAACCTCAATTTGTTCTTCGAACTTTCTTCGTTTATTGTTCTGCAAGCACGCCTGAGATGTGAATCGTGAATTCTAAGTCATTGTTCTTCCCAAACTTGCCTAACAAACTAGAAAACTTTGAATCATCCTTACGCTTAACGCTTGGGGCCCATGACAAAAAATGTCTCCTTTTACTGATGAAATCCGTTGAAAGTAAAACAGTTTAAAAATTTTGATAGGTAGTTAAAAAGTAAGTTGACTGAGCGTGAAAGTTTCGGAAAACCACCTCCTTCCTTCCTTCTGGACTTTTTATAGTTTGCTATTAGAGCAGGAGGTGTTGGGTCGATCCATCTAGGAGTAGTTCAAAACTATAAATCACCGACAGGGTCTGGAGGATGTTAGACTTACTTTGACTGGGACATAGATCAAACATGGGAACTTGTCTCGGTTCAAGCAGTTGGGGTGGAGCGAGCGGAGACTTCGTCCTGCGCAAAGTCAACTTCTCTCATCAAAGAAGACGAAATTTACTATCCCGCCCCTAACTTATGAGGGGAGGTCCAAGAATACATCTGACGTACAACATGCGGTGAAACAGCGAACTTATTGACACAATTTCGCACAATAGAATTATGGTAGTCTCTACGGAAAGGAGGGAGTAATAAGAACTTTTTTTTGTATTTAAGGGTGCACGGGACGACGGGCTCGAGAAGCATCCCAACCACGCCCCAACGCAGCTCAAAATCCTATTTATTATTTTTCACGTTAGTGGTTTTGAAAGTTCATCAATTCACGTATGTTATACCATAATTAATTACATACTTAACGATGTGAATCATAATTTCATCATTTTTGTCATAATTTTAATTTAATCCTATCCAGAGAAAACCCGAAGAAACCGATGTACCTACCTACACCGGTTTTTTTATTCGTTTCTTCCAATTTTCTTTGGATCGAATAAACTTGAAATTATGATTCACATCGTAAAGTACGTAATTATTATGGTATATAACACACGTAAATCGATGAATTTCCAAAACCTAACACATTTCATTCATTTTATTTCCAATGAATTATTCTGTGGAGACCTGATACACTCTGCTGTGTACGTGAGGATCAGGCTCCACCTAATGTAAGCCAATGTAATGTAAGCCTCATTGTAATGGGGCCTACAAAAGGGGCGAGTAAGTTATGTTGAATGCATATTCTATTGAGGGCGCGACTCAATAGAATATACATTCAACATCACTCACTCGCCTTATTAATTACATCTCCTCGTGCCCTCACATACCTATTCATTAAGGGAGAACGGATTAAATATTCTCAGATTTGTTCGTTATTAGAATCTGCGAATAGTAATCATCCCTGAAATTTCGAAGTTTACTATGCTATCTAGTAATGAGTTACCTGCTACAATACAAAATATTAATCAAATAATTATTGTTAAGTCTCAAAGAGCCACGGAATTTTATATAAGTAGTACTTGGTATCTTTCATCCATGTTAAGTTATTGTTGTTTTGCTGTTGTGTATGTATGGATGTAATTTATTGAGCGCATGTATTTATCTAGAATGAATGTGTTATTGTTATATAATTTATGCGCGATTCATCATTGCTATCCTAGGTCCATATACATATATGTTTTATTTGAGACTACTTGGAATTTTTTATTGTAACAATTTTGACAATTTTGATATGCATCGATCTGTATGGCCACAAATATACCTCTCTCT
>JAEMON010000005.1:16507303-16520576 GCA_030264115.1 Lygus lineolaris
TAATTTTCTTGATTATTTTGGAATTTTGAATATGATGGTAATCGATGTTCCTGTATAGAGACATATACAGAGACATTACAATTACATACATTAAAACGCGAAAAATCCAACTTAGTTGATTGAAACCCTTGTGCTTTGTTATCAAGCGCCCCAAAGGATTTTTGTTGTTCGCTTGGAGATTTGAGCCACGCGTGATGTGTACTTCTATAAATACAATCACTCCGAGGCTCCAGGCTCTCTAACAGTGCCTAAAGAGCGCAATGTTTGTACAGACGCGCCGAACCGTCATTCTCTGGGGAAATCTATCTGATGAGTTCGAACGCTAACGGTTCTATAAACATCATACATCACCCGAGTTGGCGTCTCGCCCAACGCATGATTTGGGTTCTGGTTCTTCGTCTCCGACAATCAGGAGATAAGGTTGCTGGAACAATGTTTACTTTGAAATTTACGATTACTAGCTCACGATCATTCCTGGCTCCTGAACGAGACCCAGATGGCTTAGGCTACACTTTAATGCGATATCTATTATAGTCGTAATTTGAAACGCAGTCTGCTGGATTATTTTATTTTAGTTTATTTATTTATTTATTTTATTTTTTTATTGAAGTAGGGAAACTCTTTATGAGCGAAGTAGAGAGGATAGTTCTCTACAACAGGGTTGGGCTCTCTCTTAAATGGAATACCAACTGTAAAACCCCACTCCTACTTCTTTATTTAGGGCTCACCTCGGAACCACTTCTTTGAGTCTTTGTACCTATTGCCCGAAGGCCGCTCCTATTTCGTTTAGCTGTTTACACTTATTGGTTTTCGTCGACCTCCCATCTACCATCCAACTTCAGACCTTGGATCATCACGGCTGTCCGCCGGCCACGAGTCTCACTTTGCCAATCGGCCTGCCATTTCTGAATGGTTTCTTCTCTCTTCTCCGTCCTCACAGTGGACAGTGGTACCCCCTCTGACTTCCTCAAGTGAACCTTCTTTTGTTCCAGTGCTGGTAATTACATAAACTCTGGATTTGTCTGATTCGGTAGATCTAGGTAGTTAGGTGTTGCCCATACAAGTTGTGGAAAGCGCGGTCCTCACAAAGATAATTCAAGTTCTCAAGTCTCAATTTATGGATGTATGTATATTAAGTAAACACTGATAGTTTACAGATTGCCTACATATTGAGAAGGGAGTGAGGTTAAAAGGAGAAGTTAGTACACAAATTACTTGATGAGGCTTTTTATAATAGAATATGGGTAAATTGGTTTATGAATGTCGGAGAACCCTTCCTTGGTGGTATCTTCTTTTTCTTCTTCAAGTGCTGTCTCCATCATTGAAGGTTGGCAATAAATTGAGCAAATCCCTGGCAGTCCTCTGTGCGAGTTGTGAACCCCGCACAGCTCCGCATGTTACATAACAAAAGGCGTGCTATCTTCCAACTGCGCTCTTTCCATCCACTGATTTGTTTATTTGACAATACGACCGAAGCCAATTTTACAAAGAAAAGGAAAAATTAATTGAGTCGTATAGAGGAACTAATAACATTTCAAACACTTCACTTGAATTGGAGAAGGTATTGCAGAAGTTGACGCTTCAGACTGCAGAATGAATCAAAAAAGAAGTCGAAATTGGGGTGAGAAGAAATGCGTTAGTTGAACGTGGCAGACGATACAGAGGACGATGCATTATTGATAGTTATTGGTGGCGAACGGTACATAAAATAATTTATTGTGGCGCGTGGTATAATTTGGGATATTGATGTTTATTTTAGAGAGGAGATCAGGGCATTGCAGATTGCCATTAACAAGCCTGTAAAAGAACAGGACGTACGTTAGTAATCTACGGTCCTCCAAACTTTGAAGACCATACTCAGACGATAGGGCTTTAAAGTCCACCTGATCACTCGGTAATCCTTACGTTTGGGTCTTCCTCACCATAATGGTCAGAAATAAACTGTACTGCATGACGTGAGTCGAGATCACCACCGCATAACCGCAAGTCAGAGTTGCGCACCAGGATATAGCCATAGCACAGAATGTATCCATACATGAACATGAATTCCCCGACTCGACCACATCTAAAAGCTTCCAGCCGGTGATGTCAGCCACTTTCGATGTCCATGTCTCCACTCCGTACAGAGTGTAGACCAGATAGCTCATTAACAAAACGCCAGAGCAGGGGAAAATTGATATCCCTCCGGCATGATTATGCTCCTCAGCCCACCCTGCAGAAACCACGTTTCGGACACACATTGGCCTAAGTACTTAGAAACGAGCAATATGCTCTATGCTGTGATAATCTACTAGGTACCAAACGAACATTAATCATCCCAGTTTTCGACATCACTTTTGTCTTGGGAATGTTAATCGTACTTCTTGCAGGAAACTTTATCTAACGCCGGAGCTTGAGCAGTGCTAGATGGCATGGATATACGGCCATGGATGGCCATGTATAGATACGAGCAAGAAGAACGTGAAGAATTCAAAATAAACTACGTTTAATTTTTCAAGGAAAAATAAAATTTACACTCGTAAAAGCAAGCTTTAGTTTTTTCAATAAAGCTTAACAATCCTAATTGGCTCCTGCGTTCAGATTTACTCGGGTTGAGATAAGCACCCCATTATTGAGGCACGGACAGATCATCGGATTTTAGACTTTTGGTGGGCTGCATAATCCATTGTCTCGTAATTTTAGTCGGGATTCAGCTAACTTTTCATGATTTTGCAAAGGTATATTTTTATTAATTCAACATTCCTGGCCTCCTTTAAGGAGCCAATCTTCAGGATTGACCTGTCTTATGATGTTTGTGTCTTCCATGAGTACGTAAAAATCACAGTGTGTAGTAGAGATAAAGTATTACGAAGGACTCACGGACACAAGGACACAAGGATCCCCTTGTGATAGCTATGGTGAGACTTGAGAAACATCTCCAACTCACCACAACAAGTCAGAAAAAAGTCAAAACAAGCAATCCAGCCACCAAGTCGTATTGATTTGGATTAGTTGAAAAATAAAATAAAAAATCTCTCTACACGATCAGGGATATTAACTTTCTGGAAACGTGAACTCCGGATTAAAGAGGTGTTAAAGGTTGAGGTGAGCAAAGAAGGGGTAAAACTGGATCGTTAAGCTTTGAGGTCGAGGGTTGAAATACGTACAATTAGGGGTAGTTAGTAGCCCAACCTCCGCATTCGCTATAATGATCGGAGGAAGGAGGTAAGTAGTTAGCGATTTGGCTATATAGTGAGCATAGGCCAATTTCCTTCGTATATTAGACGCCAATTCGAGTTATTTTTGACTTAGAAATAAACGCCTACCACTTTCGGAAAGGTTCGATACCTCAACGAGACAAAATTCCATGCCCCTCTCATTCGTGTCCCCGGTAGTTCAGTACCCAAGGATTAATAAAATCAAAAAATGAATACTTACCAATAAATTATTGGCATTTGTGCGACGGTTTTCTGATATCGGCTCTTCTTGTATGAATAAACGCTTGCAGTATTGGACATCTGTGAGTACTCAGATTCGACATGGTGCTTCCTTGATAGGAAAAAAATATAGCCTTCTACACTGGTGTCGTGTCGCATACGTATCTACCTTCCAATTGTAGTTCGTGCAAAAGTCAATAGAGGGCCAATGAGAGTGGGACTGAACGGCGAGATTGACTCAAAATTAACAAGAACATAGGTAGGTCAATATTATTAATTTCGAAAACGCCATCCAACTCATGCTTGTGGGGGTTGTCAACGGTGAACGAAAAGTGACGCCAATATAATAGCCGATCAACTGAAGTCCAGTTTTAAAACGCTGCACAACGGTTTATTATTTTCTGTATAGATATCCCATCCACAAAGATCTTATTGTTATAGAATACCTACCTACGTACCTACCTGGATATTCCCATCTGGATATTCCTTCATAGATATCCCATCTACAAAGATCTTATTGGCATAGAACACCTACCTATCTTAAATATATCGCGAGATTCACAATCATTTCTTGGGGTCAATGAGTAGGTACTTACTTGTAATTATTATTATTATCTGAGAGTTGTGTCCCAAATTCAGTAGTAACTTGAGAAAGCGTTTTGCGATACACACCCGTGTTTCTCTTCTTTTTCCCGTTCAACCCTTAAATCCTTGCAGGGTCCTTAACGGTTGGTCGTTAGTCCTGAAATACTCAGCGAGATCTCATTCAACGCTACTAAAAATTGTGTTCTATTCAAAATCGACTGAAAAAATATACCTTCCTATTTGAAGTAGTGAAGACCTATTTAGCTTTTTGAAAATTTCATCTCTTATTTTCTACCTCTTAGAGAATACTGATGGTAACGCCAAGCTTCGGGGCACAACTAGACCCCTAATGGGGACGGTATGCCAAATCATTAATTTTGGTCCATGGTGACTAAGAAGAGTGCCCCATACGGACGGTTTTTTTCGATTTTTTGATTCCACGCATCTTTTAAAGTAAAACATCAAATTTTGAGAGGGGTTAAAAAAATTGTTCGTGCTCGATTCCAAAGGTCCATTATTGAAAATAATAAACCAAAACTATCCGTTAGAGTATAATTCCAGTTTCGTTCCGATTTTCAACATTTGTTATCATTATTTTTGCAGAATTTATTTATTTTTCACAAAAAATGGATGGGAAATATTGGTTCTAGGAGGTATTTTCCCCAAACAACTATGACATTACGTTTTAATACACTAAAATTATCGCGAGAAATTATTGTTTAATTGGACTCAGTTACTTGTCCACTTAACTCTGACCAATTTCACTGGTGCCAAATGAGACGTGTATGCCAAGTGGACATGGGCGGTGTGGCCACAAACAAATTTGGAACTGTTCGGTTGTTATGAACAAGTAAGTCTGTCAGTATTTTCAACTATAGACGAACTGAAAATTCAATGTTTTCTCTTAGCCACTATGACATTATAAAAAGGAATCGAGGAAAAATTAACATCGGGTGATTGAGTTTTTATAGGCTAAATGCATTATTATACCGACTCTTCAGTCAAGTCTTTCTATGCTTTTGAAACTTCAACTCATGATTGTGCAAAAAATACTAGTACATCTGATCCCTAATGAAGGACGTATTTACCTGGGTGTCGTTTCGAAGAGCTACGAGTAGGTATATCCAAAAGACAAGGAATTTCCCACCTTTTTTGAAAGACCAGACCCTTCGTAGGAATTGGGGTTCGAGCGGGATTGAATGTAAGATATTATTTGTACTTCATAACCCCCTTTGTTCTACCTACCTAGTGTGATGTAGGTAGGTAGTGATATGAACCTAGTCTTGTTGGTACGGGTTTCAACGTCAGTGCTCGTCAGTTCAAGATGGTCTGATTGCCAATACCAGACCTGACAATATATTTCACGGAATCAATACCTACATCTTTTCACCCAGAAAAAAACCCGAATACGCTGCCAACTAACATTTTATTGTATGGTTTTTAGAAGTGTCTCACGGATAAATAGAAATGAGGCGTTTAGTATCAAAACCGGATAACTCCATAAAAGTAAATTTTACAGGAGAGGCAAAAGTTCATTTAGGGCCACGTTAAAGTCATTACCCAACACAACAGTTTGCCCCACTATTTCTCATGGTTTTAGTCCAGTTTCGAACTCAATATTTAGGGAGAATAAAGTTCTCCAAACAGTTCACAAACTTGAGAAAAATGTGAAAAAACGAATTTTCTAAATTTAGGAGTTATCCGGTTTTGAAACTAAACGCCTCAAATACTCGTTCATGGAGTCCTACTTTATTTCTCGAAGGGGCTCCGCGTTTTACAAGTTTAAAAACTTTCTGTAGTTGACAGTGTAGTGAGAAGAAGTTGTCAACGTTTAGAGCAAATGTTTTAAGACACCCCGAAGAAGAGCTGGAATAGAAAACTTTTACCGCAACATGGCATCGTAAAAAAAAGAACCTACGCCAAAGACTGGTGATTCGGGAAAGGTCGTTTGAACGCTGAGGAGTTGACTGCTGGTATCGTTGAAGTCTCATATTGAGCGCAGTTTTTCACGTCTGCTTCCGTTGGAAGAACGCTCAGAAGAACCTTTTTTCTCACCTCGCATCCCAAATCCACCGAGTTCTTTCACCTTTTAAAGCGAAAAAAAAGTGGAAGAAGGCGTTCCAGAGGTGAAAAGTTGTCACCTGCATCGCTCCACAAATGCGCTTGTCAACATTCTTGAGGTTCCGGACCACTCAAGGTTCTTTTGAGGGATCCTCAAATCCAATTCCACGGATTCAATGAAGTTAATCATATATAAATGAAAATATTTCCCATTATGTGGTGGATCTGAAATAAAGTAATACTAATAATAATTTCAAATACTCTGCCAAGTGGAAACGGCACATAGCTTCCTCGCGTCTAGGAAAATTTGAAATCAAAACGCTGCAAATTTTTAAAAATATACCTTATTCCTATTTGAAGTTTTCGAGCTAGGGCTTTTTGAGAATTTCATCCCCCATTTTCAACCCCTTATAGAAAGCTTAACGTAACGCCATCTTCAGGGCACAACTAGACCCCGAATGGGGCCGGTATACCAAATTTCATTAATATGGAGGACGGCGGACGGAAATTCGATTTTTGGATTCTAAGTATTTTTTATCCCTGAAAATTTGAACTAAATCGTATTAAAACTCTGGATTAATATGGCTGTAACAAGGAAATGCGGACAGACAGACACGGAAACAAATTTTTTGAGAAAGCTCTGAAACGTAAAATGCGAGTGAAATTTTCAATTTTGGATAACAAAAAATTTTCCGATTTTCAAAGTGAAAACAAAGCTTCCTCTAACTTCGGTGGACTCGGAAGCAAAAAGAAAATAGTGGTAAAGGTGCAATTTTTTAAGCACTTTTTGATCTCGAAATGGCAATAATCCACTTGTGTACCTACTACGTTGGAAATGAATACTTATTTTCGCTTTGAGAATCGAAAAAATATGTATCCTCCTAAATTGCAATTTCCACCCGAATTTTACGTTTCAGAGCTTCCTGAACAAATTTGGTTCCATGTCTGTCTGTTGGTCTGTCTGTCTGTCCACATTTCCTTGTTACCGCCATATCTTCCAGAGCTTTAATCCGATTTAGTTCAAATGTTCAGGGATTATGCAGGCGGGGCCCCTTGAGGTCCCACACGAGTTTCATCATGATTGAAACAACGGTGTTCCCTACGCATGCGCTAACGTAAATTTCGTTTAAGTACGATTGTGTTGAAATTTTGTCTAAACTGACACAAATCAACACGATCAAGAGTTTTGAAGCTTTGTGCCATTTTCACTTGGCTTAGAATGTTGTTATTATTATTATTATATATATTTTTTGTATACTACCTCGTTCTACTGGCTGACTGATTTTGAATAAAACGCTCTCCCACGCCCCATAGTATGAAGGTATAGAGCAAATGCAACTCCTCCCAGACGATAAAATTATAAATAAATAAAGTTATGTTTTGACGAGAGAAAAATAAATAAATTAATAATAATTTATCGTATTCAGAAATGGTGTATCTCCAACAACTACCTATTCAAGAATAATATGGGAAGGTTGGGTTCGAAATAATTCAGTCTAATGTCGTCATTTGAGGGTAGAAGGCACAATAATATCAAAAGTAAGGCAGAGTTCGTTGGCCAGAATTTTTGGAGTACTCCAAGGGGTCAAATTTTGAGAATTTAGTTTCAAAAATCGCTGAAAACCCCGTTTTTTG
Organism: Lygus lineolaris; assembly: GCA_030264115.1. Taxonomy (NCBI): domain Eukaryota; kingdom Metazoa; phylum Arthropoda; class Insecta; order Hemiptera; family Miridae; genus Lygus; species Lygus lineolaris. Next base: position 16,515,001 of record JAEMON010000005.1, read on the forward strand.
AGGTTTTTGGTGTGAAATACCGTCCTAAACATAGGAACATATGGTATATTCGGAATCAGCGTAAAAATTCCTATAAGAATCACCCACAAAATTAGTTAAAATCATTCTTTGAAAATTCGCTCACCAAATCATGCTGCATGAATGGAACTTTTTTTAAAGCATTTTTTGTGTGATACGGTAATTTTCTTACTATGCGGTATTTCCAGAAGTTCTGTGACTAAAAGTAGCTCAGGTATACCTACAACAACTCCTAAAATTTTCATGAAGATATCTTCAATAGATTCCGAGAAAAAGGTAGCTGGGCCACTTATGGGCCACTTATACAGCGTTTTTGATATAGGGAAAAAAATGCCTTCTACCCTTGAACTGATGGTTTCTTACAAAAAATAAATAATAATTACGATAACGAGTGAGAGAACGAGTGAAAGTAAACGAGTTCATTTTGTCATGAAATAACGTTGGAAGTTACAAGCGGAAAATTCTAAGAGGTCGATGGTTGTTGACGGAAGAAGCACAATCGTTATCCGACCACTCGTTCCCAGATACTTCTTTCTTTCTCTTCTTCCAATTGGTTTACCAGGAAGTTTCCGAGTTTTTCGTCTCTTCCTTTCGTAACTCCGGGGTCGTTCTGGGTTGGCTTGTTTTTAGTTCAACTCCTACGTCGAGATAATATGGATGTATCCTCCTCGGAACGGATCTTAACTTCAATTTAACACGTTTGCGCATACGCACACGCGACTATTGATTGGAGACCGTCACGGGGCTAATCCTCACAATCCCTGAAAATTTCATCAAAATCGGACCACAATTTCGTCTATTTTTGCTGGGACAAGGGGTTAGCCACAGGCTGACCGACACAGACAGAAGACTCGAAACTTGTTCAGAAAGTACTGAAACGCTAATAGCAAGAGAAAATTTTGATTGTGGAGGACATTTTTTTTTTTTTTAACTTTTTGCACGAATGCAGAGCGTCCTATCTTCGGTGTTGAGGAAGTAATATATATTTATAATATTATACAATGAAGTTACACGTACGAATATAAAAATATACCTATTTATAATCAGATTAGATCCTTTGATTAGTGTTTTCTTTTTCAGTTCGTAGAACTCCATATTGATCTGGTTTTTGGAAGGGTAATTACTTCTGTTCTACTCCAGATTTGAATAATCACAATATATATTTCAGCTATTACGCCATCATCAGGTTTAGATTGCTCCTCAAGACATCACCACATCACAACCACTTTTGAGTAACTAACTAACTTTTGACTAAGCTGAACTGACTAGGTAGCTTGACTTTGAAAAAAAACAACAAAAACTGTCAAGCAGACAATCAACTCAAAACCAAGAATTCAGTATTCTAAAAAAAACCTTTTTTTTTTAATTTGGTTTTTGTTTTTTATAATAGGTACTGAATTCTTGGTTTTGAGTTCTGTTGATTGTCTGCTTGTCAGTTTTTGTTGTTTTTTTTTTGTTTTTTTTTTCAAAGTCAAGCACCTAGTCTGTTCAGTTTAGTCAAAAGTTAGTTAGTTAGTCAAAAGTGGTAGTGATGTGGTGATGTCTTGAGGAGTAATCTAAACCTGATGTTGGCGTAATAGCTGAAATATATATTGTAATTATTCAAATCTGGCGTAGAACAGAAGTACCTTATTACCCTTCCAAGAACAAGATCAGATTAGATCCATTCTAAGGAGGTGTTTCTGCTGATGGCAATACTAGCTTTTCATCTTCCAGGACGGCTGGAGGAAGTAAACATATTTAAGAATACTCTTATTATTGTTAATAGAAATAAATAATAGCGGAGCACACTCAGGGTAGAGCAGAGCAAACGTCGAATTACAAATAAATACAGATAATATTACTCAACAAACAAGTCTACCAAGTTTAGTCACGTTTGCTGGTCGTGATTCGGGCAAACATTCAACGAATTCACTTCTATTTGTTCAGATAGAGAACCCTTCAATTATTATAGTAGACTGTACCAGCAGTTCACTCGCTGATGCTGGATGAGTAATGTCCTAAACTTTCACAGTGTGGTTTGTCAGTGATTCAGCATTATTTGATGTTTCAGAGTCCGAGCCCGCCGCAATACGTGATGTGGTACCACAACGACAAAATGATCAACTACGACGGCAGCGCTCCCGGCGGAGAAGGGGGCAAAGTCCAAGTGCGAACGGAGTATTCGCCCGAGAAAACCAACAGCGAGCTTCTCGTGACTGAAGCGACGCCCGGCCACTCGGGGAACTACACCTGCAGGGCCAGCAACACCGAACCGGACTCGGTCTACGTCTTCGTGTCGACAGGTGCGACATTTTCATCCCAAGCATAAGTATGGGCAACTAAAGCAATGAGCTTTGACAGCTCTTCTGGCGAAGGCCGAACTACTACAGGGTGATTCAGGAGGGAAGCGAAAAAAAATTGGGTGAAACTAGACCCAAAATGGGGTAGAATGCCACCAACCGCACCTTTCTATCTCAATCTGTTCCCAAGATATGATTTTTTCAACGTTTTTTCAGAAAACCACCTTTTTTGCCATAAAAACCCACATTTCTTCACTTTGAAACAATTTTTTTCCACTTTTGACCACATTTTCGGATTCAGCGTTAAATTTTCTATACACTCAATGCACATTCATAATCAAAATCGAACTTCTAAGGACCGCAATTGCAGTTGAAGCATTGACAATTTAAAAAAAAAATTAAGTTTCTGAAAATACTTGTACGTTGACTGCATTTCCAAAATACGAGCTGGAAGCTGTCAAATCTCAGGAAAACTTGCAAATTTAATCAGCTTTCCAATGGTATGGTTAACTTTGCGATTCCTCATCGAATTCATGGAGAAATACAAGTTTGAATGCGGAAAAACTGTAGGCAAATACAAAAATACGAGTACCTACCGGAAAATTAACAAACGGATTCTCAATTTTTGTGTGGCCGCTGTTTTAGTGACATGATTCAGATTGATAATTCCAAGGATTTCAGGGCCAAATGAAATCCTCTTTGTACGTCTGAGGTCATTTTACTGAATTTTAGTACAAAAAATAACGTGGTTTGAATAATGATGTTTTTCCGCATTCAAACATGAATTTCTCCATGAATTCGACGAGGAATCGCAAAGTTAACCATACCATTGGGAAGCTGATTAAATTTGCAAGTTTTTCTGAGATTTGACAGCTTCCAGCTCGTGTTTTGGAAATGCAGTCAACGTACAAGTATTTTCAGAAACTTATTTTTTTTTAAAATTGTCAATGCTTCAACTGCAATTGCGGTCCTTATAAGTTCGATTTTGATTATGAATGTGCATTGGGTGTATAGAAAATTTAACGCTGAATCCGAAAATGTGGTCAAAAGTGGTAAAAAATTGTTTCAAAGTGAAGAAATGTGGGTTTTTATATTAAAAAAACGTGGTTTTCTGAGAAAAAAAACGTTAAAAAAATCATATCTTGGGAACAGATTGAAATAGAAAGGTGCGGTTCGTGACATTCTACCCCATTTTGGGTCTAGTTTCACCCAATTTGTTTTTTTCGCTTCTGTCCTGAATCACCCTGTATACGCCTTTGGGTTACGCTTTAGTTGATCTAGAACAAACTACAGAGACTTTTAGAGCGCAGTATTTTATATATTTATAAAATAATCGAAAACTGGTGAACTCGACGACAATTCGAAGGTGTAGGGGCTACTATAACTAAAAAGAAAAAAATCCCCCATGGGCCTCCCCTTTGTCTTTCGTTTTGAGCATTGCAGCTAAATTTCTTAAATCATGGAACATGTTTTAGCCTTGTCACTACGCACGGTTGTCATAACAACATGCAGTATTTTTATTATTTACATACAAATAGAAAACGTACCTAATGGACGGGACGGTTTTGACGAGTTAGATGATGGCTAAAACATGTTCCGTGTAAAAAATAAAAAAACGGAGAATCGCCTTATATTATTATAATTGGTCTGAATCTGTACCAGTTCACAATTTTCTCGGAGTATTAGGCCTAGCTCAATTGATTCCTTGAGAATTCTGCTTCCTGATGAACCTATTTTTTTACAATGACAATAATATCAAAATGAAGTAGCTAGGTATGAATTCGCGGCCAACATTTAAGATTTAGACGTCAAGTTATAAATGTGGAGAGCCAACAAATTGCCCATATTTTGCCATTTTAGATTATTTAGAAACATGTGGTGTATTTGGAATCAGCTCAGAATTCAGCCCAGCGACTCCCCTCAGGTTTTATGGGTACAAAATCTCTGGAAATTGGTTTAAATTTGCAAAAATGTTAGACGCGATTGGTTCTATGAAAATTCGCTCATTAAGTCATGCTACATGACTGGGACTTTCCTTTGAGGCGTTTGGTATCAAAACCGGATAACTCCAAAACGTCGAAAATTGGTTTTTTCACATTTTTCACAGGTTTAACCAAAGAATTTTATTCTCTCGAAATATTGGGTTCATAACTGGTTTTGTGGAGTTATCCGGTTTGATACGAAACGCATCATTTAACGTATTGTATCGCAGTTATTTCCATTGATAAACATGTTGGTATTAATTATATTGAATTAATGAGACAACTTAATATCTACCAAGCTCCTCTAATGGATGTACCATTTCTTTCTCCAATCTTTTGGAGGGTCCCAGAAGCCAAAGTCAAACTAATTCTAAAAAGGTTCTAGGTAGGTTGTAGTAACAGGCTCGGAGACCCGCATCCCCCACTTTTAGGGGGGTCCGCCGTCCAAGCAAGGCTCAACAGTACTTATCAGCTGAAATGTTTCCCTTTTTCCCGTTTTCCCTCTTCTGAAAGGGCACCATTCTCGAAACATTCCCACTTCAACTCAAGTTTAGAAAAACTGTTGAAAAATAAAAGCGTTTGTTGAAATTGAAATTCTGCGAGATGGTTGTAGAGGTTGAGGGTGAAGAATCCCACGGCACCACACACCAAACGAGGTGGTCAAAAGGCAAAAGCAGCAATATGGCGGTTATAAGAAAATAAGAATGAGCAGTAGGTACTGCCAACTTACAACTCAAAAATCCCTACGGGGTTTTCGGCAGGAATTGATCAATGCCTCATGCTTCGAGGATAACTTGAAGACTGAGGAGTGGATCCAATTGGTGGGGAATCATTTTACATAGAACGTGCATGGTTGTGGATTCAATAGCTGGATTTTTATATGCTGAACAGGACAAGGCTTATTGAGTTAAGATTCCAGTACGATAAGCTTGTGTGGTAAAAGAGCTGACAGTACCTATATACCTAGTTGATATTGAAAGTTCAATAATATAAATATTACATCATTGAAAGAGAGCCCTGCCTTTAGAAAAAGGCATCTTTTGACCACCTGGCTATCGACCTGGTGATTCATTTGACGAGTATGAATGTACATTAATACAAGGTTTCAATTTCACCGCGATCGGATCAGTAGCAAGTAACAGGAGTACCTAACGAATATGAACTAAACCATCAATCCAAATATGAACTTTGTTGTCGTAGGCAGCCAAGTCCCCCTCCCCTTTTTTTGGCTACCATATTTGCCTAACCATACCACCAATTTTTGGTTTATTATTTTCAATAATGAACCTTTGGA
>JAEMON010000005.1:16554407-16585500 GCA_030264115.1 Lygus lineolaris
CCAAAGTGTCTAACGGGCGCAAAGAAGTATAACTTCAAAACCTACTACTTACACTATTTGTCCACTGCCTATTCAAAAAACGCTGCAAATTATTACACAACGGTTTATTATTTTCTGTATAGACCTATCATGTATAATCCTATTGATATAAAATACGCACCTACCGCGAGGTGCACAATCATCTCTTGGCGACAATGAGTAGGTACCTTCTTGTAATTATTATTATCGGAGAGTTGTATCACTCATTCTTAATGAAATTCAGTAACTAAGGAAGCTTCTGAAAGTAAATAACTAACTTGGTTCGGTGGAATCGAAAGAAAGTTGCATTTGAACAACTGATATTTGAACGGAGATTTTGCCTATTCGGGAAGAATTGCGATTCACACTCGTGTTTCTGCTCTTTTTTTCGTTCAACCCTTAAGTCCTTACAGGGAGCGAACGGTTGGTCCTAAAACGCTCCGCAAGGTCTCATTCGACGCTAACAATTGTGTTCTATTTTAATCGAAGGAAAAAATATGCCTTCCTATTTGAAATTGTCAAGCTAGGGCGTTTTGAAAATGTCATCCCCTATTTTCTAAACCTTAGAGAAGACTGACGGTAAAGCCAAGCTTCGCGGCACAACTAGACCCCGAACGGGGCCAGTATACCAAATTTCATTAATTTTGGTCCATGGTAACTAAGGAAAGTGCCACGTACGGCGAACGGCGGACGGACGGATTTTTTTAATCGATTTTTGGATTCTACGTATCTTGAAACGTAAAACCTCAAATTTTGAGGGGGGGTTAAAAAAGTTTTTTTTTTCGTTCTCGATTCCAAAGGTTCATTATTGAAAATAATAAACCAAAACATATTGACTACCTACCAACCAGAGTTTTGGAACTTTGAAAAAACTTAGAAATAACCGCCTTAATCTCTAGAATCCAATAGAGCCAACTGGAATGTATGACTTGTGTGATTGTAGTGAAACTACTTAATAAAACTAGTAATTTAGTTCCATACCCATAACTAAATTAGTTTCTATACTTGGTTGTTTTTCACTCCAATTGCACATGTCATCAATTCCCGTTGGTTCTATTGGATTCTAGAGACTCAGGCGGTTTCAACCTTATAGTACAATCATGGGCGTTAAGTGGTTACAGCCTTATTAATTATACAAAAACAGAATTACCTAGTTTCAGAGTGGCGTTTGCTACTAACTAACTATTAGGTACTTAACTAATATTAAGTTAACTAATAATAAGCGTTGGTTGTGATCGTTGCTTGAAATTTTGGTCCGTAATTTTTTAAAGAGTACAATCTCTATTCTCTGTCGGTGAACAAAGGTGGACTGGCATGGTCAGACCCAGTGTGTTCAGCAAACCGTCTCTTTGAAACATCCCAATTGGGCTCGGCCATGATTGAGCAATCTTTGCGCTGCGGAATGCCATTCGACATTGGAGAGCACAGAATACAGATAAATGTAGCAAAGAAAGAAGGCATTAAGAGACGGAATGAGGCAGAAGATGCCCTGCTGCAGTCCACTCTGTCTACATTTCTAGAAGATCGGAGGAGAGCAATTGGCCAGGCAATTGCGGAACATTCAAGAGCCAAGTGTTCAGGCTGGTTGTCGGCTGTCCCTTTAAGAAAGCACAATTTTGACCTATCTCCATCAGAGTTCAGAGACGCATTGGCTATCCGCTACATGCGAACACCAGTTGACATGCCCAAGAAATGCGATGGTTGTGGAAACAATGACTTCTCCCTAAGGCATGCATTGAGTTGCAAGACAGCGGGATTGGTGAACAGACGCCATAATGAAGTAAGGGATGTCCTGGGGGAGCTCATGAACACAGCATTGGGAAATTGTTGCAAAGAGCCATTGATTTCAGACGCTTCAGCCACAACTCCAGCTTTGAGGGGCATGCCGCGGGGTGTGGGAGCCACAGAGGAAAGCATTGTTTGACGTCCGTGTCGTAGACATTGATGCTCCCTCTTACGTTTCTCGTCCCGTCGCCTCAGTCCTGGCATCAGCAGAGGAAGAGAAGAAGCGGAAGTACCTAGCAGCGTGTCAGGAGCGCCACAGTACATTTACCCCCCTGGTCTGCTCAGTATATGGGGTAGCTGCTCCACAATTGAAGAGATTCATGGACGTCCTTGGAGAAAAACTCGGAGACAAGTGGGGTAGGAATCAGGGTGTCGTAAAAGGGTGGCTAAGGGCCAGGGTCTCATTTGCTGTACTGCGCGCTGCGTCTATGTGCATACGAGGGATACGACAAAAATGGAGGAGTGGAGAAGGACTCTTTGGGTTTGTTGATGGGGCTTGCAGTTGGGCCTAAGCCACCAGTCCACGTCGAAAATCCTGATTGCTTCACGACCTACATCACAGCCAGGTGATGGTCGGTCTCGCTATTGGCTCGAAGCGGTGAAAAATAGCTGAATAAATTGTTGATAGTATAATAAAAAAAATATATATATTAAGTAAACAATAATAATTCAAATTAATAAAGTTAAAATTATTAGATTAACTAGGTAGGTGGTAAATCATAAATTAATTAGTTAAGTACCTAGGTACTGTCCATTCCAGATATTCCAGCCAGTATTTATTTATAAAAATAGGTATAGGTACCTAATGATGAAACTTTGTGTTTCTGAATTTCAAATGTGGTCAAAATTCAGTCGGTAGGTAGGTACCTACACGTAGGAATGTCAATAATGTCAAAAAAAAGGATGAGTTTGTTGGTCAAAATTTTTAGAACATTTTTAAGGGTCCAATTTCAACATTTTAAGGGTTCAAAATCTCATGAAAACAAGCGGTTTTTAGGTTTTTAAATAATAATTACCTACCATCTTAACCATAATTATATCAACGTATTATGGTACTATTACTATATTTGTAATCAGCGCAAAATATCCTACAATAATGTAATATGAAAAGTGGAAAATTCCGTACTTCATTCTTTGAAAATTTACTCGACTGATCCCATAGCAATAATTTGTATTGTTCGCAGATGGATTTGAGGCAGCTGCTGTCGCCACAAGATCTACAGAAGCTACGTGTTTCCCCAAACCGCGATGTCCCTTCTGCGTCGACTGAAAAACCTACAGTAATTCAATCGGTTCATGGAAACGCTCACCATTTTCTTCAGGAACAACATCCGATGGATAAAAGAGGGAGCGACGAATAAAAACATGTGCCTTATTTACGATTTTCAATGTTGTCACCGAATTTCATGAATACCTAGGTATCTACTACTAAATTATAATAATGGAATCAATTCCAAAACGATGTACGTGTTAATTTTAGATGTGAAAATCTTCGGCTTTTACAGAATCTTCTGAGTTTAGCATCCGCTAACGTCTCAAGACATTGTAATTTTATAACATTGTAAATAAGTATTATAACCTTCGATAAGGAATATAACAATTAAGTCTTATGTGAAAACGTGCATAGTTGAGTACATTGTCCAACTACATGACGTAAAGTTGATTATGATTCTTGTGTAAGTATTCGTTGTTACAGGGAATAAGTGTATAGTGGTAAATACTTACTGTTATTATCGTGGAAAATTGCTTCAAGAGGAAACTTGAAGAACCATTAACCAGGGACTTTTGGTGTGACGGTTTGGTACATTTAGCATTTACCATGACACGTGAAATCCATGGAAGGTACCTACCTATCTGATTGATTATATTTAACATAATAGTATCTATATATATTTTGAAGCGCTCAAATACGTACAGCACGAGTAATACTTGTCCAAAATGTAATAGGTAGGTTTTTTTTTCTTTCTCTCTTTTTTTTTTTTTTTTTTATAGATCTGACTACAGGTTCACACATCTTCTCTTCTATATGTACCTACTACAAATTAGTAGGTAGGCACGTACTTCTGACCAGGGGTGGCTCTGGGGAATCTTATAAGGTGAGGCCAAGAAGAATTTGTAGAGTATGATGAATGCGAAATACTGTTAGTGAAGGATACGGCAGTGGAGACTACAGTGTGAGAGTTGGCGTAAATAGCCATCTCGCAGCTAAAATCCAAAGCTAAAAAGCTATAAATCACTGTCACGGTAGTATCCATGGTTTCCATATTGTAACGGGTCCCATTTCATACAGCAGCCTCAATTCTTCCTTTTGGACCACCAGCAATGCCGATATCGAATGAATCCTAGGTCAATCTTCAAAACTACAGCTGGTTTACACGTAGGTAATAAAATATCATTTTGAGGGTAGTACCTACCTACCTTCTTCTGTTACTTTTTCATTTCGTTTACGGGATTGATTGGCTGCATATCTAGTTTTTTTTTTTATTAATTTGGTCGGGATTCAGACAGTTATATAAGGTACACCTTGTGTTTTGAGAGATCTTGATGATAATTGATAGGTCAATTCTGATGATGGGCTTCGTTGGATGCCAAAAACACGATTAGCAGTGTAGATTATCAGTGCATTTATATGAGGCTTGGCCTCAAGAAGATTCACCCTAAGATAAACCCGCCCTTGCTCCATATCATGCTATCAGATTTAAACGCAATTTTTTGCAAAATGCTCAGTATCGCCTTTAGAAGGTTTATGGCCATTAGTTCCACCTCCTGGCTCCTAAAATCGACCGATGTGCGGGTTAATTATTTGTTTAATATTGTGACATGTTTAATGTTGATAGCAACGAATCCGATTCTATTAAACTGTTCTTTTTGTCAATTTCTACCCGATCTCAATAATGATTAAAATACTTACATACCTATATACCTACTATAGATGTTACCTACCTATTTACCTATATTTTGGCTGAGTCCGGAATGTGCTGGGGAATCGGGGATTCCGGTATGTCGGAATTTCGCATTATCGACTTCAAATTCGGATTCAGCAGCAGCAGCCTTGAAAACTTTCTAGCCATGATTTTCAACTCAAAATGTGTCATTAGGCTGGCTGTAAAACGTGGGAGAAGATCACGCGTGACGTCATCCGTTCTGAGGAACGGAGGGTGCTCCCCAGGTGGGTGACGTCATCTGTATCACTCACTTTCAAACATCGGATACCCCACATACAGCACCTTTTTGGAAAGCTCTCACTGAAATCTGTCAGTTTAACGAATAAAATGGAACAACCGGAATGGCCCAATCTTAGGAATATATGTAGGTAGGTACCTACGTGTAAGATAGTGTGTAGGTACCTCTGTAAAAAAAAAATATGGGTTACCAACATGAAAACACACCATTTTTGACCAAAGACCCTGAGGATTTTTGTGAATGGAATTCACAATATACTATCATAAATCTGTGAATAAATGTACATAACCAATGTTTTAATCTATTTTACTGTTGAGAAATTTATAGATTTTTTTGGGGTTATCCAACTACTCAAGACTCGGTATTAATATTTTTTCGATGCCAGTGATGCACCTGTTGTAAATATGGACTCTAACGTGGATTAATGTGAAGAGATGAAAATATAAATGTTATTGTAAAGTTGAGTGGCACCTATCTCTCCCGTTTATGAATTAAGTGTGCAAAATAAATTATGAAACTGGTTAACGGACGACGATTGAGCTCAATAACGTTATTGGGCGCACAGTAGCTACAGGTTTCCTCCGCTATCTCGCCGACTTTGTCAAGTCATATCGAAAAAGATTAATGAATAAATGATAAAAGATGTCTAAATGTCAAGAGCCTTCAAGGGCCCGCAATTGGGACGGGTTTTAGAGGTTTACATGGGCTATCCAATACAGGAAATTGGTTTTCCGCGTTGTTAACTATTGGAATGTGTTCATTACTAGGTTCCAGACATGATGGCGTCACAAAAACGTGATTTTTTTTTTTTTTTGTTTTTTTAATTGTCAAGAAGTATCCCGATTCAGGCTCTTAGGTTCCGCTATAGGGACACGATAAGGGGATAATTGGCAAGCAATAAGATGATGACTTCCTCTGCTAAATTCGATGTATTCAACAATACAAATGATAGGAGACCGGTTTCGACTATATCGTCATCCTCAGTCCAGTATAAGTGAGTGGAGTAAAGCTCGCAGTGGAGACTACAAGATCACAAACTATACAGTATATTACAGAGATTATTATACAGAGTATAGTTTGTGATCTTGTAGTCTCCACTGCGAGCTTTACTCCACTCACTTATACTGGACTGAGGATGACGATATAGTCGAAACCGGTCTCCTATCATTTGTATTGTTGAATACATCGAATTTAGCAGAGGAAGTCATCATCTTATTGGTTGCCAATTATCCCCTGATTCAAGCACCTCTGCACCATCGGCAATATCCACACAGTGGACACGATAAAAACCTATTCAAATCTTCCTTTCCTTCAATAGGGACAAGGTATTTCTTTTTAAAAAAATTCTTCGTTCACAAAACGTCAAAGCAATTTATTTTTTCCAAATTCATAATCTACTCACAATTGTGGTCAATTAGAACGCTGGGTGTAGGGTGCCCAGACCCTTGGCGCCTCCAACGGCATTGTGCTGCACCTGGAAATTATGCAAACAACATAAAGTAGGGCCGCTATGAGAAACTGAGGCTTTTGAAAACGATTCTGTGTTATTATTGATTATAAAACGACGCAAAAGTGTGTGTCCCTATTGCGGACCACTTCACCTCAAACTATGACCTTCTCAAATAAACAGTGTGATTCATGGAAACAACATTTTTGAAATCAGGCAACGGCGTTTCTCCCGTATAATTCCTAGCAATCCGTAAATAAATGCGAGAACTTACCGAAAAACGTGGCTATAGGAGCTCCAGAAGAAGTTTTCAGTGTTTTGAAGAAAAAAAAAATGATTTAGGAGTTGATAAGCATTATCAGTCACAGATTTCGCGGAATATAGAATTCTTCTTGTTCTTCAACGAACATCCATTGAGAACATCTTGAAGGAATGTTTACACACGGAAGTCAGAATTTTAGTTCAGCATACGACTGTAGGGGGTAGATGAGATCTCATTTTTCAAATTCTGTCCCTACTGAGGAGTTAGTCAATGTTGTGGGCATTTGACGGATCCATCCAAATACTGATGTCCTATGCTAACCAAACTAACTGCGCATCTTATATCAATATTATTTTTTCAGGGAACAATAATAGGTAAGCTGTGTTGCTATAAAATTCCAACTTTATTACATCACCCATAAAAATGACATAGGTACATAAAAAGCGAACGATGGGAGTAAAAAAACATAGGCAGTAAGAAAGTTTACAATGTAGAAAAATGAATTTCAGAAGAGTATGGCGCAACTGCCAATTTAAAAAGCGTAATAAATAAATAAAACAAAGAAAGGTGACTAGAAACAAAATTAAAAATCTATACAGCATTTTTGACTTGAGAAATGAACGTTGAAAACAGTAATTAATAAAAAATAAAGAGAATTATAAAAAATGACACAAGTAACACACGATACAACTACAATCCACCAACATTAATATTGTCGATGTTATTCTAAATATTATTGAACAATAAATATAACAACAGATCCTATGTGTAAATACTATAAAATAAGGCTGAATTAACGAGAATGTGATCGGAAACCTTGTTTTGGGTTCCTTGAAAAACTAAAGTCGGAGATCCCTACCAACTGTAATCCTCAATGGATCCATCCCATCAATGAAACACTACAGACAGGAGCGTTCGCCTTTAAAAATTGTTCATGTCGATGACGATTCGAGGAAAACACTTAGAAAGTTAATAATTTCTTTAAATTTTCTTCAATTTGCATAAATAATTTAGAGTATTGTCAACTAATGGTTCCGTAACGTTACAATCAACGAAATTGAAAAAAGGGCACAATTATTGTTCAGGGATCGTAAAAAATGTTATACTCTCAAGACCAACCGATTCATTTTCAATGATCTATCAGAATTAACTTTGTTTTTTCCTTCATTAGATTGAAGTCAGATTGTGGAGCTATGTATGTAACAAACCCACTTAGCAGAGAATATAAGACATAAAAAAATAAGTTACAAAATAAGACGAATCGCTCAATATCGACACACTATGGCACTACGAGCGTTGTGACGAGCATTAATCTTATCGATTTATCCAGACTTATATTTTTTCAACAACTCACAATTCAATTTGGTGCGATTCTACCACTGAAAATGTGGAATTCTTTCAAAATATGAGCAGATTCAACCTGCACTCTTTTTGACGAGTGATCAATATTATTTCTTGCACTAGAAAATTACTGCAGCACTTGATGTAATACAGAAATGTATTAAGTATTTAGTAATAAAGTTCACTACTAAAAATGTATCAACAGTATAGAATGAGATTTTCCAACGGCTGATATATACACAGATATAATATGAAGAATAGAGGGAACATTGATGGTCACCAGCATCTAAAACCTGGATGAGCAGAGAAACTGGCAGCTGTGCTGCAAAGCTGTTCGTTCTGCAGAGTAGAGGGGAGCCCGGCCTTGAGTTGAAACACAGGGTCCTCTGTCTCGTCTATCCCTCCTATCATCTGTATGATGTATTTTTCTATTACCTCCACGAATGGAGTGTAAGAACAGACTATAATGTACTCGGGCAGCGAGAGAAAATGTGAAACTCCTCTCCCTACCTCCCCTAGAGCTCGTTGAGGGGTTGGGAAAATTCCCACATTTGGCGACAGTGCATATCTGCAGCTCAAAAGAGCGAAGCTCAAGGAAAAAAGACCCTTCATCCATGCACATTCCTTTCTCTGGCAGACTATAATTAGAGATGTGCACTTAATGCGTTTTGAAACCCCCTAATTATGCGGCTAAAATGCGCTAGAAATGGGCAGTTAATGCGGCCAAAATGCAATTAAAATGCTTTTATAATGGAAAAATATGCAAAATTCGGAGATGATTCTTTAATGGAGAGGTACGTACGGAATAGGGAACGTCACTATCGAAAAACTAGCGATAGTTTTTAACCGATAGTATCGGCATATCGATAGTGCTGAACTTTTGACTATTGCCCATCTCTACTAGCTTGCGATTCCCCGAAGCCTGTCTGGGCCTGCACTGCTCGGGGACCCCCCCCCCCCCCCCCCCCCCCCCCCCCCCCCCCCCCCCTCCTACACTACAGTACCTCACGTTCACGACGCACGCTAAACAAACACAGATGCACACACAAACACTTGATGCTTTGGATATGCGGAACTGTCACGCGCGTCAATTTCGAAATTTTCTGCAGGTCTACTGCCTCTTGGGTACGAATAATGCGCGCATTATTCGAGAAATGGGAAATGCTGCAATAAAAGCCGAATTATGCGATATAATGCGCCTCAGACATGCATTCACTATGACGCAATCAGTCGGAAAAAGTTGAAAATTCGTGGTTTCACGGGATTCTGAAAAATTATGCGATAATGCGAATGCATTAAGTGCATTACTATAACTATAATAGTAGTAAACACCATTTTAACAAGCTCTGAGCAGGGGCGAGTTTGACGGGTGTAGTCGTGCGGTAGGTACCATTCAGTCCAAAAAGGCACGGAAGAAAAGAGAAGAATATCAATAAGTATATAAAACTGAGGGAGAAACAAAAAGAACGTCAAACTGAGAACCGAACGCATTCTTGCGAAAATTAGGTTATCCTAAAACCACTCCGCAAAATTTCATGGCAGAATGATAATGTTGGCCTGACGTGCTGCAAGCGGAGTGCTCTGACTGGACCCAGCGGCGTTATTGAGACACCCCCAAAACAATCTACCTACATTACTTTCCCCTTTTTAATACTATTCCTGAGTTGCTGTATGGCCCCCCAGACTCCCGGTAAGAAGTAGGACCATCTTCAAGTGGTACCCCCCCCCCCCCCCACCCATCCCAAAAAAACACACGCACATATCACGTTTTTCACCTAGCTGCCGCTTGGAGCGCAGCGGACCCTAGACAGTATGCACAAGGCCTAAAAGATAAAAGTTCCATTCATGCAGCATGAGTTGGTGAGCGAATTTTCAAAAAATAATTTTAACTCATTTTGTGGGTGACTCTTATACGAAATTTCACGCTGATTCCGAATATACCATAAATGTTCCTATGTTTAGGATGGTATTTCACACCAAAAATCTCAAAAAACACGTTTTTTATAGATTTTTGAAACTAAATTTGACCCCTTGGAGTACCCCAAAAATTCAGACCAACGAACTCATCCTTAGTTTTGATATTATTGACAATTTAAAATTTTTTTGGATTTTTTATCTCAATCCCTCGGGCAGATATCGTCTGGAGTGACACATAGGTATATAAATAAATAAATTTATATATATATACCTATATGCATATGAAAAAGTATTAAATTTCAGGCATCGTTTTAGAATGGTCTGAAACGGATTTCCATGAAGAAAATTGTCAAAAATTATGAAGCCTTTGCAATAGCTTCATTCTCTCCGAAAATTCGCTAAAAGTTTAGAAAGAAGGATAGAGAGGGTGTATGGAGGATGGGGAAGAAGAGACTGAGGACTCCGCACTACGTTCCACCTGTTAGGGGCATAACCAATGGGATAGCAATGTCTAGCAGGATCGATGCTATACCATCGATTAACATCAATACAAATTATCCTATAGATGGCTTATCAATAGACTTTATTGAAACCCTGATTCGAATGACTTGTAAAAACTTTCACGTCTCATTATCAGTTTTGAATAGCTGGCGTGATATATCAGATAATTGGCCCTAAGTATTCCACTCAGATTCGAATATTTTAACAAATATGAAATGCACTAACGGAGACCCCATCAGTAAACAGGAAATAAGTTTGAGTATGAGTTTTATAACCTTCCTCTGCCATGATTCTAGGCTCCGCCATGATTAGTTACTTGCTTCAAAAGCTCCCATTAGCTGATGGCGATGTGCTATCTCTATCCTTCTTTCTTAACTCTTTCCCTATAGGTCAGTCCTGGAGGCAACCAAAAGCGCGAGCTGGGCACTTGAGGTTTGGGATTGCAACCCACAAGTGTGCGTGGAGTCCCTGAGGCCTAGATCCCCCCGGACCACAGGTTAGCCTAATTCTGGGGCCTCCATCCAGAACGTATAACAACGGTTCAACGAAACTATCACAGAAACCTATAACCTTACTGAAATTGCTGATTTCTCTTGCAGTATGTACTGAAATTGAAATGTTGTATAGTGTTGTCGAAATGTTGATTTCAATTATGATATTTATAGTACTCACTACACTGTGAATAATTATGAAGTTGGTGCCCAAGTAATTACAAAATCAATAGCTAATCATGACATTGAGCATTAATAATCAGTAATGAATAATTAATAATAACACTCGATATAAGTAGGTACAATAAACTTCAAGAATAGAATCAACTCCTTCCATTAAACATTAGCTGGCCACACGTGAGCGGATATTTATGGCAGATGTTGTCGGCCAATCAGGATGGCCAATATTGCGACCAACTCGGCCAAAAGGGTGTTCCGGCCAGAGCGAAAAAGTCATAAAAAATTCGCGAATCTCAGGAATTAAGAATAGAGTTTATATTAACTCTCACTACAAATCTTATTACTACTTCATGTCAATATGTTTTTTAAAAAGTAACCGCCCCTTCCACTCCAAAATGTGAAATTTTTTAAATTTAAAATTTCGATGGTGTGTTGCCCTGCAGAATTAAAAAGTCGAAAGGATGCCGAAAACAGATTTGAAATTGATCTATTATTGGAAAAGTTGGAGAAATGTTTCACACTACTGGCGGAACCCCCTTAAGTGCAAAATAGTCCACGATGAAATCTGGCAGACTACACTCGCCAAGTCTGTCATTCGATCAGATCGTCACATTAGTTGGGCAAATCGGCAGATTTCCGGCAAGTTTTGATCGGTCACCGACCTAGATCTGGCAGATTCAAATCTTTTGACGTGACAAAAGATTTCCGACATCTGCTGCAGATCACGGATATCTCTTCCACGAATCCTTTCGTTAGGGGGAGGCGCCTAATCAAGTCGGCCAACCTCTGTGCCGGATATCGTTCAACAAATTGTCCGTTCAAATCGCTCGATCTTCCCGTCCAAGCTTTCCACTAACCTTCAGATTTCGCTCAACCTCGGATATCGCTCAAAAACCAAAAATCTGCTCGTGTATGGCCACCTATTGAGTTAAAGAGAAGCAGTATGAGAGCTGTCAGTCACACGAGACAAGACTCGCATTGAATTCACAGTCATTATTCATAATCTAGTAGGCCTGGATAAAAAATATAGTACCAACGTAGATGATTGTGAAAACAGCTTCTAGAATACATTGCAAAATCACTGAGAGCAGAACGACTGTTTCCTAAGAGATTAATGCTGCGTACATTGTTCCATGGCTTGCTAAATATTTATGTACCTGAGATCTACCACTAGAAAATATCACCTGAGGATGAAACTCCTTTCAAGGATAATGGGTGGATGAATAAGAGTGAATGAATAACCAAAGATGTTGGAGAGAATTTGAGAATAAAGGACGAGAACTCGATTTGGAAATCAAATCACTTAAATCTGATTATAGAACGCCGAACTATAACAGGTAAGTAATTTAAGAATACAAACCACATCATATCATAATAACAATGTACCATATTGCGACAATAGTTTACAGTAATGCTACTAACATTGAAATCAAATAATCACAGAACGTAAGGGACAGAATCATATAAAGGAGGGGTAAGTACGAAGAATAAAATAACTATGCGTAGATATCTCTAATCAGATTAGGGGGGAAAATTAGGAACACTTCTTATGGGTTTGGAGATAATGTGTCCTAGCCATGTTCCGATGTGTTCAGAAATCTGACATCTGCCTAAAAAAGTTAAATGCAAGTCTCTACAGATACAGGGAGATTCGTTACCTGCTGTTATATTGCGAAAAATTGACACCCGACTTCTGTCAAGTTAAAAACAGACTGTATTTATACGTCAAAGAGTATCATATAAATAGCAGCAAAATAGTCCGAATCGAGAAATGTATGAGCTAACATAATGAAGGAAGAACCTCCTCATTGCGCTTGATGTTGGAGGTTTACTGAATTACAAAACTTAAACCAAAATTATAGTAATTCCCATATTTAACCATGATCTAAATTTCAGTTCTGTTCGCATAATAATACGGTGAATGATGTGTAGAGAAGAACAAATTGGATAAGTTACAAGCTCTACACAGTTTCCCACTAAAATATGTACGAGTACTTCACTAAAGATGCGAAACAGCAGTATTTTTATCCTTGGTAATTTGACTACCAATAGCGATACTTTTTGACACAATCGTTACCAAGGTCAACTACAACTGCGTAACGGTTGGCTACGGCGGTTATCCCAGAAGGGCGCTTGAGTTTGGATTCGTACGAGTCCAAAGTGGAGAGTTCTTCACCAGTCAAGAGATCAACCACTTGTACGTAAGAACGGCCTTTTTCAGTTCTAGAGCCGAGAACTCGTCCTTCCTCGTCAGCAGCCAAGCCTCCGTACTTCCCTTTGCCTGACAAATTACATTGAACAATCTTACATTATTCCAATATATTAAATTGTAAACAATAAATAGGACGTCATGAACTCATGAATATTGAACCCATTGGTACCAACATATTACTACTCGTTATTATTTATAGTAATGACCAAGGATTAAACTTTTGTGCATGCATAATAGCTGTCGTCAGTGACTACATAAATTTGTAGATTAGGGTAGTAACACAACAGCGCACCATAGCTTTTCACCATCAACGCTCGCATCCATGCAGTCACAGCAATGTTGTCAGGCTGGCATAATAGTTCAATAAAACATATGTAATAATTCAGGAAGAATGACACTTCAATCACGGACTGACAGACGTTCAAGATCACGGACATAACTCGACTGACTCCTAGAATGGAGCTCTCAGATCAGCTGAGTCGAAAATGGAGCTCCCAGATCAGCTGAGTCGAGAATGGAGCTCTCAGATCAGCTGAGTCGAAAATGGAGCTCCAAGATCAGCCGAGCGGCTCCCAAAGCCGCTAGACATACCTATCCATAATCTATTGTTTTTCCCATCAAGAGGGAGATTTCAAAGTTTCTCCACATTTGGTTTCTAATTCTCACTGTTTTTGGGTCAGTCTTTGTAGATGGGCGATCTATACAGAAAATAATAAACCGTTGTGTAATAATTTGCAGCGTTTTTAGCGTCGAAAGAGTACAGTAGGACCAACAGTTTGCACCCTGTAAGGAATGAGATTGAACGGGAAAAGAGTAGGAACACGAGAGTGAATCGCAAATCTTCCAGAGTAGGCCAAATTCCGTTCAAAAATCAGCTAATGAAATGCAATTTTTTTCCTTTTCACCGAATCCAGTTTCTTGTGTACTTCTACAGGCTTCCAAAGTTACTGAAGTACGTTATGAAGGACGTACAACTCTCACATAATAATAATGACAGGTAGGTACTCATAAGAACTATTGATTGTGAACCTAGTGATATAATTAGGTACTTACTAAGCTTGTAATCATCGATCCAAATGACTGGAAAGTGTATAGGGCTAATAGAAAATTATAAACCGTTGTTCAATAATATGCAGCGTTTTTTGGGTTTTTATTTTTCCAATGGATTTTGGTAGCTGTATTTAGTCTATAGCCGTATTCAATATTTGAGAATGACATTGAAAATCGAAAATTGGGGCGAATTCCCCACTCTCATTGGACAAGCCACCCACTGTCATAATTTTGAGCAAATTGAATTCCACGTTCGCACTTGCGCAGAAGCTATCGTTGAATTGATTGAAATTATTGAAATTAACAGGGGACTTTCTAAGGTAGGATGGGCAAAGTTTAATGCTTTCACGAAACAGCCCGTAAATAGCACCCTGACGACCAAACTATGCCTGTTGACTTGTGATCAAATCCAATCCCCACTGATGATGTTGACAGTATTTTCCACCAGTTGTTTTGCCTCATCTCTTTGAAACGTTGAATTTCAAACTATTTAAAAAAATCAATAGTACTTTAAATTGAGAGTAAAAGGTGTGAATTCACCTTTGGCATCAGGGTTGATCTCTTGTAGAAAATCGCCTTTAGCTGAGAAGACTTGAATGCGCGAATCCGCAACAACGATTTGCCCTTCTGAGCCAACGGTGACAGATGAGATCAGGTTAAAGCAGCCCTTCTTGTTCCCTTTCGAGCCCAACTGTGAAAGGCAATGAAATTGATAAATAAGTATTACGTAGGTACCTACAATACCTATCAAGTAGGACGTGATTATTTCTCCAAAGATCGAAGAAGGATTATTTTATGCTACTGTTTTTAGTTGTCCACCTGCGAGTGCATCATCAACTTAATTTTGAATCAAACCAGATTGTTTACGTAATTTTAGTTCAGATAAGACATAATTATTATTTCAAACTCGAATGATCAGTCAATTTTATTGGATAATTTGCACAATTTTGGTAACCCACAGTACCAACACAGTTATGTTGTTTAAGAATAAAATAAAATCAATGATCAAAATAATGAAATAAAGCTTCTGACATTTCCAGCTAAATTAGTAAAGAGAGAGTCGTGCATCGATTGGTTTCTAATAACGAACTATTTCAATAAATATAATGAACGACAACCTTACCTGAAATAGGAATTTGCCAAGTTCATCAAACACGAATACGCAAGAAGGTCCATTGTCTGCCACAAGGATATGGCCGTACACAGGATCAACTGCGACGTCGATCGGCTCAACGAATTCCGAGTAAGTCCAGCTATCGATAGTCATTCCTTCGGAAGTCAACCTGCCATGAAAAAGATAACCAAGTTTGAGGAGGAAGTACTCGAGAATCGCGAGCTGGAAGGGGTCACGAAAGAAATTCAATTTATGTGGAACGATCAAAAAATTGAAGATTAAGTTAGTTTTGTGAGTAGTTATTGTCGGCAAGCCTGAATAACGATGCAAACGAAACTCAACTACCCAAATTATAGGAATCAAGTAGGTTTTTCGTTTTTCAAAAAATATTAAGTACCTTTAGATTAACACTGTTTTTTATTTACGAAGTACTTATATTACAATCAACATTGTATGTTTGATGATGAGATAGGTATTCCCGAAAAGTACTTCGTAAATAATAAAAACTGTTAATCTGGAGGAAATATTTTTTGAAAAACGAAAAACCTACTTGAATCCTGATAGGATGGTGGAACTGCAGTTATTTGACCTGCCGTCAGTTCCAAGCAGCAGTGGTTTATTTGGGATTTTGTGGGTTATTTATTTAGGGAGCTGACCCGATAGGCGATGATTACTGCCATATAACCTTTAATGGTTGTGGGTGTGGCAGGGAAGATGTGGTTTTCTGCTACTGAAGAGCTCGGGTGGTAAATAAATAACCCACAAACCCCCCCCCCCCAAAAAAAAAAAAAAAACTTGAATCCTATTATGTATTATCACAATAGATCGCAGGGTACGCTTAATTAATTGATGAATTCTACCCAAACTCTATTTTTGGAGAAGCCATGGCAGCTATTGTTACAAAGCTTTTTCATTTGACGCAGTGTTCCCATCACCCATGGCTGCAAAGAGCGAAAAAATATTTCCCTGATCATATAATAGGGGTAGGAAGAGGATTAAAAACGTTGACTTGTTTCAGGTATTATCGGATACTTGCCAACGCTTGGGATGTGCAAATCGATAAGACATCATAAAAAATTCCATTCATGCAGCATGAGTTGAGCGAATTTTCAAAGAATAATTTTAACCGATTTGGTGGGTGATTATTTATAATATATGACAAAGTGTTAAATTTCAGGTATTGTCTTCAAATGTTTTGAAACGGATTTCCATGGAGAAAATTTTCAAAAATTTGCATTAACAAAATTTCATTACAAATAGCTTAATTTTCTTCGAAAATTCGCAAAAAGAGTTCGAATTGACATTTACCTGGTGATTGTTTTTGTCCGCCAGTTCACAACGACAAGCCAAGAGGACAGGGAATTCTGTTCGTCCCACTTCGGAGGTGTATCACAGCTGGAAGTGGTGGAGTTGAGAGGACTCCAACATGCGACTCCAGTGCACGATCTACCAGCAAGACAGTTGTTTTCGATGTGACGAACAAGAGATAAATCTTCACCTGACAGCACTTTTATCCGACAGTTACCAGTGTCCACCACATATACCTGGATCAAATAACAAGGAAGTTCGATATAATTGAGGCTGCAAGCTTAACGATATATTGAGACCTTTGTAGTAGATATGCGTTTGTGGCTCAAGACATAATATCCTACCTTAGTACCTACTGAAAGAGACTAATAATAAACATCACAGTATTGATCTTTATATGATTCACAGACAGGCTTTTACCACGTTGAATGCGTAATGGCTCGATCGAGCCAGCTCGAGATGCATCTGAGGGGTGGAGTGGCTCAATCGAGCCAGCTCCTCAGAATGGACGCGCTCCCGTATTTTCCCGCCAGATTAGGATATCTCCTCTCTGATTGGTTCTGGAATATTTCTTAGTCGTGTAAGTGATCTTAGCCACCGCTAGAATGCGTTTCGTTCCTAATTTCCAACTTTCTTGAACCAGTTATCAACCCCGTTCTGCGGGCATCTTCATGGAGGATTGGGAGAGAAAAATGGGATGCCGCCCCAGGGGACGACCCGCAAAAACGGGATCCACATTCATCGTATTAAATCCATGAGGACTATAATTCTGCCGTCATTAGTTAAAACACCCTCTCTCCATTTTTTTCATTTTGAGAAAAACTCGGTTGAGTGAGATTTTGTAGGCCATCCACACTATTCGTGCTAGGAATCTGAAATTTTCACCACAGCTACCTAATATCCCCCCGCAACTTCTTGAAGTGTTACCAAACGTTGATAATGTCCCATCTGGTAGTAATTAGCACGATAGCTGCGAGAGATGGGAGATAGGACCTTCTAAGCGTACTAGGTTAAAATACCCTATCTGACTATAGTTTGGTTAATTGAAAAACCAGATTGTCTGGTCTAAAGACCATAGGACTGCCCACTTAGGATGTTTTAACTTAGTACAGGGACCCAAATTGGTAAAATGGAGATAGGATAAAGTATTTTTTCGAACCTTTCAAATGGAGATAGGAAGTTCTAACTTGGTGCAAAAGACGCGCCACGTCGAAATCTACTCAACCGTGTACCTAATTCCAAAAACTCAAAATTGGTCGATAGGGTGTTTTATCCTAGGACGGCAGAATTATAAATAGATACTTTTGGTTAAGAAAAAGACACTGAAATAGTAGTACAATAGCAATTAACTCCAATGAAACTACGGAGTTTCACTTTGGAGTGTTCGAGGGATGCCCCCATCAGGTGCCCTCAAATACCACCTTTCTGAAAACCCTTTGATCTTTATGACGAAAGAATAAAAATAACCACGCAAATTCCTGATCATCTCACCAAATCTGCAGACTTGTCGTAAGCAATAGCAACAGGCTGGAAGAACTGGTCTTTCTCAGATCCTCTAGTCCCGTAAGTAATGATGGGATTGTTGTGTTTTGTGGCTGTCACTATCAGAGGCCCTTTCCCAACCGGTCGGTCAACAACGCTCACCTGGACTTTGTACTTCCTGAAAACAAGAACATGATTTGAGCTGTTCAGCGTCATTTTCATTCGGAATGGAAGCTATCCTAAAATCTTAAGTGGTGCGAGATGTAGAGAAGAGGCAGCAGCCATTGTAATAATCACCGAAAATCATTGTATATAATAGTAAATACTTACCCTTCTTTAGGAGGGCGAAACTTTATGTGATAGGTACCGTCAGAGAGGTCATTTATTGTGGTCGGTATACCTTCAAGGGAACACAAGGATCCATCACTATTGTCTAAAGGAACAACAGTAACACGCACTGGATCACCACCATCGCATCTCCGTACTCCTTCATAGTCGTATGATGTCAACATAACTGTTGTCTCAAGGTTGACGATACACTCACCTAAAGAAATAATCCGAATATGTCAGACAAAATTGCATACTGGTATACTGGGTAGGTACACGTAAGCAATTATAATACGTTTTTCTTGGGTTTTCAATCAAAGTGGTGGTTCACAAATCCGAAACGTTGGAGATTAATTAAATAATCCCCTAACACTAGCCCCCAAGATCACAACAGTAGTTCACCAAGCAGTCAAGATCCTAAGCAACTTTCATACGATATTACTGCTGCCTGGCAGACCCCGTGTGGGATGGAGCCCGCGTTTTTTTTTTCAAAATTCAAAAGGCGCGCTTTTTTCGCTCTTTTGAATATCTATCTCTTTGGAGTCGGGAGGAATCATGTATCTCGGAGGACCTACTACCATGCAATATCCTAAATTGATCGTAGGAACATAATCTTACCGACTAGTTCAACGCCAGAAAGGCTTGGAAAGGTGGTGGTGGTCTTGACTCGTCCTAACCCTTTAAGAACAGACTCGAGTGCAGTTTTGGGAGAAGAAGTACCAGCCTCACAGGCGATGAAGCAATTCTCACGAGGCTCGGAGAGACCTGTCACAGACTCGAGTTTAGTCGAAAGAGCCTGTATTCGTTGTGTGATGTTCCTCACTTCCACTTGGTATTGAAGGCCATCACAGTCTGACGTCACCTAGGTACATCACAAGCCTCAATGTAATGTGATATGTAATTTACGTTCTTACAAACAAAAATTAAAAGGAATTTGGCATCAGAAGAAGCATTTTTCTTCGTTGGAGTCATCAGCACGGATCGAATTTGACTGGATTAGTGTGAATAGACACAGTTAGATGATATCATTCACTTTACCTAGTAGTACCTACCTGCATAGGAAAATTTGTAGAAACAATTGCATAACTATAATGAAACATACAGTGACTTCTGATCTACAAACTTAGGAACAGTGTGCCACCACTTTCGTCCTGACCACATGGCTAAACCGTAGGCCCCAACGGAAAGCAAACGCTGGTTCTTCTAGGGTTCATTTCTTTGGAATATTTGCCTAATTGGATTATGAAGTAAATTGAATGAAATTAAAAGTTTGGACAGGTGATGGATAAGATGATGGTGGCGCTCTTCTTTTGCTTGAGGTGTTTGCCTTTAATCAGCTAACAGCTGATTGCGATAGACGTTTTCACGGGAAGCTTGTTATAGTCTTCCTATGTACATGTACATTCCCCAAGGTTTTAAAATGTTTTGAACTTATTAGGACAGAATAGACAGAAGAACCGTGACACTTGGAGAATGAAATGAAAAGTGATTTTAAAATGACATGAAATCGCGAAATTAGTGGAATACATGACATGAATGACAAAATACCTTAATCACAATTTAATAAATGGCATGAGTTACTCGTCTCTGTTTATTAGGTAAAACATCTAATTTTGCAAAGTCTACGGTGACAGTTAGGGAAATCATCTCAATTTCTACCTGAAAAGGAGTAGATTCCTACTTACCTAATACCTGTAAATTCAAAAATAAACTGATGATCTGAGAGCTGATTCTTATGATGTTCCTTATATACCTTCCTCTATCCAAAAAGATTATTTAGGCAACGCGTTTTTCCCCGAGCAATTGATACAATTTTGAATCAATTGTTGACCCCTTTGATACCTATTAGCAACCTGTTTTCTAATCTGTAACTAATTATCAGTAATCACTTGAATTGATTCCTGATTAGTTGAGTATCGAATAAATCATCATAAGCTCGTCATAACTGATTACAAAAATTAACTAGTAATCAAGCGTTCAGTTTTACTGTAATCTAGCCATTTTTTAATCAATTATGAATCTTCAGATTACAATCGGAATCAATCAATAACTTGCCCACACACCCACCTGCATCTTGAACTAGTATGTAGGTACAGCAGTAGGTAGGTATATATTTTTCCTTCAAACTAACATAATTATTTTTTACAGCTTTATTCGAGTGCCATTCAAATATGTAGGAACCTCATGCTGCTAGGTTCACAAATACCTACTGTGGGCCAGAATTTTGTGTACTTTTCGTCAACTACCTTTCCTACCTTCTTCTACACAGCTCTAACACCAGAGCACACCAGACAGCCTCAATCCAAATTTCACGATAACAGAGACTTCAGATTCAGACACCAGGCTGAACCGTGTTACATAAGGGAACCGAAAAAAACGATTATTTGGGTCGAAACCTCGAAACCAGGTTTTTGGGGGCGGCTGTCACTTCTGCATGTTCCAAAACGACAATATTTCGCGGCACCACTCATATTCTGGCGTAAAGAAAGCTTTTATGGCAATAAACACAAGAAAAATGAGAGGGAAATAATGTCAACAAGCCCGACAGCTGGCTCAACACAAGATGGCTGCCGCATTCGGGAAAGTTTGGCAACAGCCAGCCATTTTCGCCCCGTGAAAAGAAAACGTCTCTTGCACATCTTGAGATTCTTTTCGTTTTGATCTAGGTAGGTACTTATTTCAGTTATTTATGTATGCGACGGTGATTATTAATTTGTGAAATGTGTAATTGGAAGTAGTTATGTTGAAGAAGTAGCTGTTTCAGCTGTTTCAGCGTTTCAGAGAAAATCATGCTGCATGAATGGGACTTTTTTTGTTTGTTCCTGATGTGATCATCATTCAACGTGTAACGCAACGTGTAATGTTGATCATTGTAACTTATTTTTTCGGGAAGGACTCAAGTTTTCTATATTCCAGGCTTTACATAGCGCTTGACACAACGATAACATTATACCAAATATATTGTATTTACCTTCTCCTTTTCAGCTTGTATCGTAGCAAGTTGGCTGTTGAGCTGCTTCATTTTGGCTTCAGTGACTCGGTTTATTTGATCTACAACTGCAAGACGTCGAGCTTCGACCTAGCTCAAAAAATGCCACAAGTAAATAGTAAATGAGTTTACTCAGGCCGTGACAGATAACTTTATGCTTCATCAACTCAAAATAGTGACATAAATACAATAACAAATGAGAGCTTAGCCCAAACCATAAGATGTAGACCTAACATTTACCTGATCATGCGCTTCAGTGAACAGGGATTCAACTCTCTCAAGACATGTCCGTGTTGCAGCTTCCAAACGATTCACTTCGCTTTTCACTGCATCCTCTGCCTCAGTTAGCTGGAAAACAAAAAGTAATGTTGTTTAATAGCATGGATTAATGGAACAGGAATTTTCCCTGTGACGTCTAGTGACGGCTCAAGATTTGATAGAATTTATGGATGCCAAGGGAGTAATTTTTTCGAAGATACCTGAATCAACAAAAGATACCAACAGGTAAAAGCTGCGTGGATAAAATTGCACAGAAGTAAGAATAGAGTGATTGAAAATAAGGCCGAACATACACTTTAAGGGGACTTATGAGGTTTTTTGGCAGAACCAACCGCGCACGGCTTTCATTCGTCATAACTTTTCATCCAGTAGATCAATCGATTCGAATTGAATATTTTTACCACTTATTCTATATATTATAAAGGATATATCCACCAAATTTGGTCCCATTCCCTCTATTACAAACAAATGAAAAATTTCAGGAATGTCAACTTTGGTACAATGTAACTCGGTGTGTAACCATCGTAGAGATTTTAAATGCTCACATATTGTTCTTAACTATATAAAGAAGAGTCCGTGCCGGTGATTTAGGGAAATATTGATTAGCTGATTTTTGGCACTACTTCAAACATGGCTCCTCGATTTGCGGTTTTTTTTCTACTTTGAAAAATTGCCCTTCCCGCAAGAAACAATTTGAGGAGAAACCGTTGGCACGGACTCTTCTTATGGATGCTACGAACATTGTCTTCAGCACTGTGCAATAAGTGATTGCCGAGAGAAAAAAATCTCAATGATTGAAAAACGTGATTTTTCAGGAGAGCCATTTTTGTGTAGGTAACCACTTCTCATTCTGATAGTGTCCACCTTGGCATAGAAAAATCGAAGTTAACTAAGAAGATGGAAGTAGAATCCATTTTACGTGGTTATACTTCAAGAATCAAAGGTTATTTTCCGTTATTACAAGGTTTTCGCGTTGTTTTGCTGTTTTTTAAGGTTTGCTCGAAAGTTTTGTTTTGCTTTCGTTTTTCATTTTGAGTTTTCGTTACTTACGCTATGCCTCGGAAAGGTCCATTCTTTGAAGGGTTTCCCATTTTCCGATTTATCTGTGTTTTTTTAAATAGTAAAAATATATTCTCTAGAAAAAAATGTTTTTCTCACAAAAATGGATTTTTCGTAGAAAAACCCAATAAGTGGAATGACAGAGCACGGTGGGCAGGCCCCCGAATTTAAGTGTCTGCAGGATATCTTGAATATATCACACTGGGTCCAAGGTTCAACAACATACATAAACTAATTCTCGATACTTGCCTTAGAAATGCACTCGTTGGCTTTGTACAAGAGAATTTCGGACATTCGCTTGATGGCAATGCTGAAGGGGATGACCGTGTGCTCACAGTTGGCACCAGAAGAACTGTGGGAGCCACTGGTGCACTGGCCGCAAAACACAGTATCACAGGTCTCGCAGAACAGGAGTTCCTGTAGGAAAAAGCAAAGGTACCACCTACAATACCGCTCTCCCATTCTCGTTTACAAATGTCAAGTTCAACCAACCAAGTTCTACCAACCCGCTATTCTTAATGGTATAATTTAGAAGATGTTCAAAAACGTCTGCGTTCATGATTTTCAGGTACTCGATTGCAACAACGCCTTACACTTTCTTGATCAGAGGTTCTGCTTATGCCAGTATTTTGATTTTTTTTCTGAGTCAGCAAAATAATCTCAGCCAATTTGTATACAATTTCGATTAAATAACAGGAATTGTGTGGGTTTGGATCAAAGACATCTCATCTTCTAGAAGAGCATACCCTATGAATCCATCGGTAAAAATGGCAAAAAGGGGAGTACAAATCACAGAGTAGAGGTGTGCCGATACTTTTGGATTGGGAATGTGGAACATAATCTCTCGGTTTAACCATTCCAGAACTGTTCCAAGTTGCTCAACTCACCAATACCGATACAGTCTTGGGTCAGGGGACTGGTAGGATGTGACTAGAGGAGAGAGAGATTTTGTTCTTGCAGTCATGGATAATTTACTACTCCCAAATCTGAGAAAAACACAACTACATGGAACTCCTTGGCTCCATCTTCTCCACGTTTCACCCATGGAGGTAGGAATAGACTCCGACTTCCATGGTTCCACCCATTCACGATTCCTCTACTTCCATGTCCAGACCCATTGTTTTTTCCCAATAACAAACAAGTTCCTCACTTGAGTTATGTGTACGGAACATTTAGGCACGACTTCCCGGCGTTGACTTGCCATGAGATCAAGAAGTTGGTTGACGAGGAATGATGGCGGGAGGGCAGCAACGCCACCACGGGGAACGGTGATACTCTCACGGCAAATAGGACACCTGAACGTTGGTGAACTCGGCACCTGCAAGGGTATTAATTAATTTAATCTAGACATCTGAGATTAGATTAGCTGCCAACAATATATTTCAACAAAATTGTTTGATATTTTTATTGCCAATGGAATAAGTATACTTAAAATCTGCATAATGTACTGCAGGTCGAAAATGCAAAATTAGGAGTACCAGTGGGCCTAAAAATGAGATGATTTTTACAATATTTTACTACAGGTGCACCTGTGTAACTGTGAAGAGAACGTGGGAGAAGATAATAATTTTGTAATGTATTACAATAAATATAATATTAGTATTATATCATATTATAAAGAAAAGAGTAGTTGATTCAAGAAAGCATTACAGGGTACCTACTGACTTTTTCAGTCAGTCCAGTCTTTTCTCAGATTGATCCACGTAGACCTTCACAGGTAATATCAATAATCCACCAGAGTGCACTAGAGAATGTCCATCCGCCGAACCAAGACAGTCCTCAACAGTTTACTTCTCCGATTTTCAGCCAACAATCAATGTAATAGCAAACAAAGTAATTCACAGCAACACTAATGTGAACCAATGAATGAGTTTTCGTTTCTGGCAAGTCTTTTAAATGAGACCAGGGATAGTGCGATTTTTGATAAGCTTACTTGAGCAGCAATTCTCGACAGACAGTGTAGACAGACTGTGTGAGAACAAGGAAGGAGCTTGGGTGTGTGTTCCCCTCCGTCATACATGCCTGAAATATGACAAAAATACATCAATCCTATGACAGTAAAAACTGGAAATGTGAGGGAAGATAACTAACAGAATTCGAATATGCAACAGCCAAACAAACTATTAGGATCGGAGTAAATATGTAATTGTAATAAGATTCAAAATTCTAAGAATTGAGAGTTTTTGTCAACTTTCGATTTTTAATATCATTCTCAAATGTAATATTGTATTTAACGGCTATAGACTAATGTATACAGCAATCAAAATCCATTTAGTGTAAGAAAATTTTACACAGAAATTTACTGTACGAGAGAACAACGATAAATCTGAGGTAAAAGTTTTGAACGATAAATTCTTCCATGGGGCAACAGTGGTGGGCACGCCAATTTCCAGTAGGCCCGTCACAGGAGGTGTTATGAATATTTTACATGTCGTATGATAATATAAAGTACCTATCCATGTGGGCGTAGTGCCTGCTGTCTGACAGCGTTAGGTGAGAAACTCGTTGTGGCAACACTGATTTTGAAGGTTCAGTGTCAAGGAAGAACGAAAAGGAAAGACCAGTAGATAGGGGTTTATGGTTTATTATTTTCAATACCTAGTGAACCTTTGGAATCGAGAAACGAAAAAAACATTTTTAACCCCCCTCAAAATTTGAGGTTTTACGTTTCAAGATACGTAGAATCCAAAAATCGAATAAAAAAAAATCCGTCCGTCCGCCGTACGCGGCACTTTCCTTAGTTACCATGGACCAAAATTAATGAAATTTGGTATACCGGCCCCATTCGAGGTCTAGTTGTGCTGCGAAGCTTGGCGTTACCGACAGTCTTCTCTAAGGGTTAGAAAATAGGGGATGACATTTTCAAAACGCCCTAGCTCGAAAATTTCAAATAGGAAGGTATATTTTTTCCATCAATTTAAAATAGAACACAATTTTTAGCGTCGAATGAGACCTTGCGGAGCGTTTTAGGACCAACCGTTCGCTCCCTGTAAGGACTAAAAAGAGGAGAAACACGAGTGTGAGTCGCAATTCTTCCCGAGTAGGCAACATGTCCGTTCAAATGCAACTTTCTTTCGATTCCACCGAACCAAGTTTGTTGTTTACTTTCAGAAGCTTCCTTAGTTAGTGAATTTCATTAAGAATGAATGATACAACTCTCCGATAATAATAATTACAAGAAGGTACCTCCAAAAGTCAAAAGATGTCGCCAAAAGATGATTGTTAACCTCGCGGTAGGTGGGTATTTTATGTCAATAGGATCTTTGTAGATGGGCGATCTATACAGAAAATAATAAACCGTTGTGTAATAATTTGCAGCGTTTTTTTGATAAGTTCGATGCACAAGTTCGAGCACAAAACTCTTCATAATCCAGCTAGGTGCTCATTGCATGATAGGTGATAAGGAAACCATTGGATCGTCACATCAGAATCAGAACCCTTGGGATTTTGCCCTTCTCCCTTTTTCGATGGTAATACGTTGTTTTCAATTTATTGTTTATCAATAAAATGTTTACGACTCTGTCAGCAAAAGTGAAAAGTGAGCATGTAGGTAGGTGTCTTCTGCTTGCCTTCTAGGCAAGCAATAGGTAAAAGAAGAAGCCGGACTACGTCAGACCAGCTCAGACCACTTCTCTCTTCATTCTTCATGTTCTTTCCCTTACTCAAGCCTCCCTGTTCAATTTTCATTTTCGTATTCTCCTATGGCGCGTCGTTGGTATTTTTAAAAATAAATTTGAAAACAATCGCGAAATTCTTCATCAATTTTTTTTAAGCCGTAATAGTTGTTTTTATTGAAAACAATTTTTCTCTTTTGGTCTTCCGGTTTGTACCCTGTTTTTCTTAGATCATCTAGACGGTGAGTGATCCGTAGCCTGTCGTTTATTGACTGCTCAATGCTGCTTCATCTTCCGGGCCCAAGCATCTCAGCTTTCGCCTCGAGCAGCGCAGCCTGAGGTTGACAGCCCGTATCGTGGCTAGCTGCAATCTCGTCCTCGCCCACCCCA
This sequence comes from Lygus lineolaris, assembly GCA_030264115.1. Taxonomy (NCBI): domain Eukaryota; kingdom Metazoa; phylum Arthropoda; class Insecta; order Hemiptera; family Miridae; genus Lygus; species Lygus lineolaris. The sequence goes on from JAEMON010000005.1 coordinate 16,581,357, forward strand.
CAACCTGGGGGTAAGGCCTGTCCCACTTTTCGCTCAAAGTGAACGCGAGCCTCTTCACGAACATGGCAAACTCAAAGTGGAGGGCACCATCGCACGAACTCACCAATGGGGTGAAAGAGCCCCGAAGGTCTTCAGCGGCTCGGTCATATTTTGCGTGCTTTCCTCGGGCTGCCGCACATGCCGTTGTGTCCCAGTCTTGGGAGCTGTAAGAGTCAGCATTTACAGTGCGCGTATCAAAGAACGCTGGCCTCTCACTGTCCCAGACCCCCTGGATCTTAATGTCTGCTATTGAGAGCTGGCAATAAACCATCCACCTTCCGCAGTACAGGCTCTGTTATGGCTCAGCCCCACGCCATTCCCCCAGTTTGGCGCAACAGTCGCGCAGGTGGTCGTGGCCCCTCCTTACCTTCATTAACTATTATCTGAAGCGCTAAGAGATGTGGATCTCTTGACAGAGTAGGTAGCTACATATTCAATACTTACCTACCTACTAAGTATTACGCAAGTATTATTCCATGGTTAGGGGGGGGGGGAGGAGGGGATTAAACTAGCTGTCCATACAGCATAATTTTCCCCCTCCACCAAGCTTCAAGAAAGACAAGGCGACGTGACGGTTTGAACCACTTCAGAACTAGTGATAGATTATCAGCTTAGCTCAGAGGAGATGCAGGACTGTTGGTTCAGACCTGATCATCCTGATTGCCGGAGATACCTTTCAAGGATTGAGAATGTACAAATGACAAAGTAAATCCCTTTTACCGCCGTACCCCTCCCTTAATCGTAATTTTAAGTTTATTAAATCCAGAGAAAACTGGAAGAAGCCAATAAAAAACCCGATTTTCATCGGTTTCTTCCAGTTTTCTCTGGATGGAATAAACTTAAAATCCCATTCACCGTCACATTATTATGAGCTTCGGTTATGCAGTAACTACGTCGTAAATATCCACTTGCCTCCAGTAAACTTCGAGCATTTTAACAACTTCAGCCAATTTTTTTATTCGAACTTTTTGCGCAATCAACAAAGTAATTTGACCCCCGAATTTGGATATTAAAAATAGTATATTATAGTAAATATAATTACTCACAAAGGCATGTTCCACATGTGAGAAAACTCTCGTTGAAGTCTTCATAGTTGATGGAAACAGTTTCTACCAGTGTAGAACTCATGCTAACCATCGTCTCGGTGTTGACACTTGACCTATGAAAGAATAAAAAAATTTGTTTAGCGTTCCCGAAACACTAGTCCTGTTTGATAGCTGCACAGAAAAAATAATTCAAAAGTTTCAAGTTCTTCACCTTGACTGCGCAACAAAAAGACTGTCAGTTCAAGAAAAGCCAACCAGCGAAGAGCGTGATTTGGGGAAAAGTCATCTATTTTTAAAGCTTTAAAAAAAGAACAGGTGGATAAGTTCAATTTGCAACAGATTCTCATTGCAGATTCTAGAGCTGCTCGAAGGAATGAGTTGAATAACAAAAGATTGCATCGTGCATCCCATCTTTGGAAGTGATTATTATGGGTACCTATCAACATCCAGGTATCATTTTTTGACAGCGGCTCTACTTATATAAGTAAATACTGGATCTGAAATTATTCAAAATTTATTGGTGTTGGTTTTTATTACCTGTTGACTTCTTCGGTAGGGACCTCCAAGATTTTGTTTATGAGAAAATATCACGCAGATTCTCTAAACAAAAGAAACTCGTAAAAGAGATCGGAGGAATGAAGGAACTCCAAGTGGGGTCACCCTAGTAGGGGCTCAGCGTTTGGAACATCGAGGAATCACGTCATTCCGGGCCCGGGCCGAGTAAACGCTGAATCCTGCCTCGACGAGAATTTAAAAACTTCGAAATAAACGGTGAAATACAACAATCTCAACAAATAATAAACTCGACCTCCATGTTCAATCAATCGGAGAGTCGCAGACGCAGACAGCAAAAATCAGCTGACGAGCAGTGCACCAGAAGAGTTTACACTACACAGAAAAGGTTTTCAGACTTTCCACGTCCACTTGATTTTAATAGTAAACATAAGAGCGCTAGTATCGGTTAGTTGCTGAATTTTGAAGTCCGTCTTCTAAAACTCTCCGTTCTGTACGACAGGAAAGCAACTTACTAAGTAATAAAATAAAAACTTGTTACTGAAATATGGGCCATTTTAATGAAGATAATACGAAAATGCTAGTATTTATGAAACCAACAAACATTTTTGTTGAAAGTTAGTTCTGATTATGACTGGTAGGGCCAACCAGCAGTTGCAATCGGTTAGAGGACGTTTAGCACCAGAGTGCGTCCCCCAAACCCATCTTCGGTTCTTGTTCTTACCTTCTTACGTTTTTTGCCCTTTTTGGCCTCTAGTGCGACTCGCTTCATCGTAGTAGACGTCGTAATGTTGTGTAAATCCATCTTCGCTCAGTGCAGCAGTGGTACTCGGGAATCGGATTCAGGTTGATCGAGGCACAGCTTCACGTAAGCTTTCTGACGGAGAGTGCGATTTTCGACCAGTTTTGAAGATTTCTGCGATATCGGAAAGTCTCGAATGGAGACGTTTTCGAACCTTTGGGCGCTTCTCGTTCGTCTTCCTATCGATTCCGGCCCATTTTCGGTACGGAAAATGTGAAAATAGTCTGTGAAGAGTCGCGTACTACGACCAGTCGGCTCCATTCAATAGAATTTCCCCTGCCCCCCAGTCATCGACGCCCCTCCTCCCCCTTTCTGCAATTTATTCAGAAACAGAAACCCTGAGTTCTCTTACGAGAGAGAAAGTGCTTGTTGATCACAAAACTAAACTTTTGTAATCACAAATTATTATTTTGAGGTCCCGCTTTGCATGTTGAATGCATTTTTGTTTTGTTCAAAACTCGTAAAAATAAGATGTCGAATGGTCAATGGATTCGCAAATCCCCCTGCTCTCGTCAGCAGGGGCCACTGAAGGCGACTTTGCCAGTCAGTTCACTCACTAGGCAAGTCAGCAGCAAGGAAGTCCGTTGTGACAGTCCAGGAGGGTCTTCGTGGAAGTCGAGTATCTCTCCTGATTCTGCATTGTCAGGCATTCGAAGCCCAGGATCTGTCAACTATAAAGGTACCTACCTTATAGTACACGTAGTAAACATTAGTACGTACTACCTGTTACATTCTTTACATTAATTCACATAAGTAGGTACCTACTTTGAAACAATAATTGTATTCATCTTGAACCTTTCATTCTTCTCAAGTTGAGGAAAATACATCTAAGTAAAGTAGATAAAATAAAACTATTTTGAAGGTACATAAGAGGATAGGTACCTACTCGCCTTTGTATCTCAACTAAACTGCTTGTTACTGCTGCGTTTACGTCTTTTGATGATTAGAGATGTGGTTTACTTGCACTAGTTTCTCGAGGTTTGCTATGTTAACGGAGAGGCGATTCATTTTCGTGGTATCTAGGTACCTACTTATTCGAAGTGTGCTACGAGCGATTCGTGTAGGTACACCAGGTAAGTACCTAGGTATACTTATTCGCGATTTGCTGAGTTCACCAAAAATGGAGCGATTCGTGTTCGTGTTACTGGTACTAGGTGTGAACTTATTGCTACGTTCACGTGTAGCCATTTGTATTCGTGTTCCTAGCACTACTTAAATTCGGACTACGTTCACCAAATATTCGTGTTACTGGTACTAAGTACTTATTCGAAGCGTGCTACGATCACTGAATCTGAAGCCATTCGTATTCGTGTGACTGGCACTACTCATTCGAAGTACCTATGCTACGTTCACGAAATATGGAACAATTCGTGTTCGTATTTTACTGGCATTAGGTTGGTTCCTTCAAGGTGTTGGAGGAGCTCGTAGGGTTCTAACATGGAAGAAACAGAATATAGTTCAAAACAAAGTTCCAAAAAAGAAACAAAATAAAGTTCCACATCCACTCAATGTTTTAAAAAATATTCGTGCGGGAAAATATCCCTGCTTCTACAGCACTCTAACGGGGACGTGTGGAACTAGAAAAATTTATAGATTTTTAAAAAATCGATTAGCTATTCGATCCTGCTTTATGCCTTTAGCGTAATAAATATTCAGCGCCCATTGATCTTATGACTTTGTTGTAACTTAGTTGAAATGCGTGTACATAGGGGAAACTAGGGAGACTTGACCCACTTTTCAGTTT
>JAEMON010000005.1:16626525-16641842 GCA_030264115.1 Lygus lineolaris
GCTCACCAACTCATGCTGCATGAATGGAACTTTTTCATTCCGAATTCTAAGGGTGATTCGTTAGACTTCCAGAACGAATGAAAACCTCCGGACGCTTTTTGGTGGTGACTGTCATGACAGTGTCCTCCTAATACATCGTCATGACACACTACAACGTAAGACCCTCTTCTATACATATTGCTAGGGAAGGCATTACATTACACTATTCTCACCCCTCTCTGTTCATTTCACTCAAGAGAAAAGGTAATGTCTCCAAACCACGGCTCATCCGAATAAACATGAGTTGAGAATTGAATCACGACGAAAGTTTCTACTACCTATCGAATCGTTCCGATGAAATGAAATTAGCTTCGTTGGCCCGCTGCCAAAAGATTAGTTGATATTCCAGTTCTTGTGGAAGGAACCAGTCGGTTTTGTGTTGTGACGTCGCATCGGGGTTGAGAAATTGTGTAAGAAAACTTGGCTTCCCTACTCGTTTCTGGATAGGAGAATCAGTAATTGATGGCAACTATTCTGCTTCAAGTTCAAACAGTGAAATTGAACTGAGTGCCTGCCAAGTTTGAGGGAAAGCAAGGAGAGCTAGATAGTTCAGAACGTCTACTGCTGTCTAAACTAGAAGCTAGAATAACAAAATTGTTATTATTCTTAGCACCTTGTGCTTTTATTGTTTAGTGAAGTATTTCTCTACCTCTGAAGTAGGAGTGGGAGAGGAATTTTCATTACCTGACCGTCAACATTTTTTCTCTAATTTGTTCTCCATCTGTACTACTTTTCTTCAATTAGAATACACTTAATTAATTATTAACAAATTTCAGTTAGTAAGTACCTAGTGTTGTTTTCTTTCCAGTTTTGGAAAAACTTGCAAGGTGTCACATGTGCCGCACAGTAGGTGCACTAATGACACCATCATACCTGAATCTCACCCCTTTAATCGACTAACCCAAAATCCATCCAACGCTTGTCTCGTTCATCTTCAGCTGATTGCTCAAGATACGCTGTGCTAGATGGGGGCCGTAACACGACTATTGATTGAGTGTATCGCACATAGCCTCTGTACTATACGTCATCATTACCCAATAGTTACCCACGTTCTCTCTGAAGTAAAAGCTAAAAAAATTAACAAACTTATGTACTGAGAGATGAAACTCATTATTCATGTCCCTACGCTGAATGATAAGAAGTAGATATGACCTCCAACCACGGGTTATTCCTGACATTTTTTATTTAAATCAAATTAAAAATAGTACTTAGAGGAGTAGTTATAATGACTTGTATTCTCTCAGTGAGGAACCAAGTTTAAGGTCTCTAATTTGGGTTCATTTGAAGTAAATACCTAAATAATTTACTAATCATTTTTTTGTGATTTTTGATTGTTATAGTAATAATGATTATTAACTTTCAATCATTTTACAATTATTGTGGCATTATTCACAGACAGGGTCAGAGTGATGTACCGGCCTACAGCACAAAATGTTACAATATAATTATGCTAGCGTATGTAGGTAGTTGTGGCGATAACCCAGGGAGTGATGAAGACAAACTTTTCGGTATCTCTGGGCTGCTGTCATCCCTTATCATTCCGGTCAGAAGTTGGACTGAAAACTCAACAGAACTCAGAGGGTGGCTAAAGGTCCTATACGATAACAACTCGGTTGGAAGATTTCTCCTCTTTCACTATTTATAGACCACCACCCGCCTGGTATGGAGTCCTCCTGGTTCTCGTCAACCCTCTAGTTTTTTTATGGGTTACTCCACCATATGCACAGCTCATCACCTTGCAAGAGGAATGAGGAACGGTTTTGTTCAACAGCTGTGAAGCCACGTTCACCTACACCACGAGGGTCAAAAACGTCTGCCAAGTTGGGTGGGCAGTATAGCCTCCTCACTTTTGTGTAACATGGACGTATAGAATCAGTTAGTGAAAATTTAAGCGAAATTTACTACAGACAGACCGACAGACACGAAACCAAAATTTTTCAGAAACCGACAAGTGTAAATTTCGATTTTGGGGGACAATTTTCTTTCTTGCTCGAATACATGGCTTCCTACATTTAGTAGTGATGAAGCAATATGGTCTGGTATGGAGTCTCCCAAGTTGGGTGGGCTTGGGCAGTATATTCCTCACATGGATGTTCATTGTAACATGGACGTTATTCTTCTATAGATAGGTGTCCACGCATGTATGTATTTACCACCCACCTATAGATACGTGAAAACGAAATCCGTTCATAGGAAAAGGCTAGTAATTACCTGTAACAAAATCATTCAAATAGTTAATTCCTTACCTAATTAATTTTCATATCGAAGGATTATGATCATATTTTTACGAGTATATCTCCTAGATGGCACGGTGACTGAACTGTTAGGTACTGCTCTTTCCATTCTTTGCTTAGCCGACCAATCAGAAAGCTTTCCAAGCACTTGCGCTCAGCTTCCAGGCCCCTGGAAAACCTGAAAGTAACCTTTCAAAAGGGTGGGCAAGTACTTCTATACCTTTCTCACACTAGCCTAACCTTATTAGGGGTAGTGGGAACGAAGTGTGAATCACTAAATACGAAGGGTCTGGAACCGTTATATCCTGGCCATGCCCCTTTTAGCGCGTTTGCACAGTGTCAGAACTGATCCTGGATCGAAGCAGGGCTGTTCGGACAGACAATCCAGGACCATTTGGGACGAGTTCTACCAGTTCTGTAGTTTTTCTAGAACTGTTGGGACAATTTGATTCGAATGAATGAATGAATGTATGTTTATTCAATGAATAATGAAAAAAATAATATACAACTGGTATGGTAACGCTACAAAAAGAAAATACATTCAGAAAAAATAAATCTGTACCTTAGGTTAATTTTGAATAATAATGCTCAACTGTAGGCAATGCCTGTGCTGTTGAGCATGAGTCTCAAGCCTACTAGAAGACTGGCACTAGGTTAATTAGATTAACACCAGTTATTAATTTAATTTGTTACTCTCAGAACAGATCTTTAATTCCGCACTACTCGTGTAAATTAGCTTTTTAGCGAGCATGCGCACTCAATGTTCTTCCATGGACACACTTCCCTCCGCCCCTTCTTCCCACCCTCCACCGAGTCGCTCCTTTTCTCCGCCCAATCACTTCCTCCCACCCTCCTACACAAGACACAATTCTGGATTAGTTCAGGATCGCTCTATCCCATCCCTCTTCAGAGCGCAGTTCCATCTGGGACTGGTTCTGAACTGTCTGTGCAAACAAACCTAATACGAACAGTTGTATTCAGTGTAAGTATGTAGTTTGGGCTCATGCCCCTGTATGCCACGAGTAGTAAAAATAACAGTAAATTAGAACGTGGTTTGTAATTTTATGTCTTCCTTTTTCCCAGCTTATAAATACCAATAATCAAATCTCATTTGAAGTATAGTTTTTATCACCCGCTTGAGTATTAGTTTTATCTTATCTACTCAGATGGGGATTGGGCTGAAACAATCGAAACTGAGCCACCCGAAACAACCAGTTCCTTCCCGCTCTTCTAGTGCTTTCCATATTTTTTTCAATTTCGATCAAAATCGGTCATCTACGGATCCAATTTAAACCTAAATCTGTGATATTTGACGACATGGTACACTATGACCTTCATTTTTCTTCTCATTATCGTGTTCGTGTTCTACTTTAAACAGATTTCGTCTATAATCCGGGCTGGTAATTAGACATACTTATTACATAATTGTTTCTCAACGTGTACCTTCCTACGTTTATAATATTGTTCCCATGGTTCGGAGGGGTTGTTTGGCTCCACAAAACGTAATTTTAGAAGAGGATTATTTATTAAGGGTTTATGATAATCCAATTTCGAGGTCAAACATAAATATGGATTTCCTCCAGTCTGTTTCCTTGTCCTTCGGTTGGTCGGAAGACCGAAGATATTGTCCTGTTGGTTGTCAACTGCCTGCGAGTTGGCCTTCGCAACTCGAATCTTCATGAGTTAACTTGGCTAATGGAATTCCCTGATTTAAATCAGCATAACTGTGTGATATTGTAGTTTCTGACATTGAATACTAGAATAAAGTCATTCCTTTAAAGTATCTAGTGGGCGAATCGACCCGAAGGAAATCTTTCGGTTCACGTAAAACCATCATCATATTGCATAATTGTACCAAGCTGAAAATATCATCATGCCTACCTGTGACAGCTTTTAAAGTGTGTTATTTTTTGCGTTGCCTTTAATTACGAGTAGTTCACACTGTGTTTCAATTTTCAAGACTTGGGAAGTGGTGTCAGAAAATTTCAGAAAGGATTTTCACTCGAAGTCACTATTCGGAATCGATAATAAATGCAGTAATATTTATGTAGATAATTGAAAAAAAAAACAAAAAAACATTCAATCGTTACCTTTTTGGAAATGTGTTAAGTAGGTACATGGGGGGGGGGGGGGGGGGGGGGGGGGGGGGGGGAGGTATTCCATCCTGTACGTTAATTTAGAAAACTGGTTTATTTATTAGTCAATCATCTCACCAGGTATTCTGTAATCTTTTGTTGTATTCAAATTTGATTGCCACCTGAATGAAGTCCGATGATGAAGAAAGGATGGTCCCACACCCTCGCGATATACATATGAATAAACTCTCACACCCACCATTGGCTGTTCAGTGTTCAGCCCACCCTGGTCTGCTCTGTCTGACTCAGAATACTCCCTGGAACATCAACTTGTATTTCAGTATATTCTGTATTACGAAGGTTTGCTGACTTTTGTATTATGAAGGGTTATGGGGGGGTATCATGGGGATTCTTGGGCGCTTTTGACTTTTTTTGTTGTTGACATTTTTTAGGCTTGGCCTTCGGAAAGTCGGTCGAAGCCTTATGCTTAAAGTAGGTAAACATCAAGAAGCAACAGATATCTCGAAAAATCTTATCTATCTACTACTGATCCAATTGTGACGAGATTAGTAGATTTCTTATAGTTTTGCTCGGGCCAAGGAATTGACCACGGAGAGGCCAACCGCCGACAAACACGGTGCCAAAATTGTTCAGAAAGCTTTGAAACGCAAAAAGCAAGTAGGAATTTTGATTTTGGAGGAAAATATTTATTCTACTTGGAGGTTTTGTGGGTTATTTATTTACTGAGCTGGACTGATAGACAGAACAACCACGCGATATCCACACTCTTCCGGACTTGTGACACGGCTCCTTCTTGATTAACCTATAGTCAAGGACGCCAAGGGTTACAACGTTGCACTCTCGATGGTTTGTGAGTTTAATTGTTTGTTTGTGACTATTTATCGTCCCTATTACTGAACGGATTTGCACGGGATTTTTCGTTTTTTTTTTCTTTTTAGATTCCTGGTGGTTCCGATACGGACATAGGCTCCTTGAAAATCATCCAACTTCCTTTTGGTTCCTCGGGAGGGCGAAATGCTCCGAATCGGTTATCCAGCATCTCAAAGAATGCTTTTTGCCTCTTCCCTCACTCTATCTAATTTTTCTTCCTAATCGTCGTAATCGCTACCTAAACCCCAGCTGATTTTCACTCAGAAAATAAGAGAGACGGGAAACAAACGATCTGGCTACGATCATATGATTACGTGTTTGTGACTTATTGTCGCATATCTTGCAATTATACTTTTATATTATACCTAAATGTATACAGGTATTTCAAAAATATGGAATAGGATAAGAAGCATTGCTATATACTCCCGTAAATAGCACGGGGTGTCCGGCTAGTTTAATATATTTTACTTTTTGCACGAATACATAGCTTTTAAACACACTAGAATAGAGCTTCCTACCTACGGTAGTGAGGAACCATTATTAGCCAACACTAAGGAAAGGATACTTTATTTACTAACTGTATCCTTCGCGACCTTGTCCTAGTAAAAGGGTAGGACCAAACGGGTGATTCACTGTAGGTGAGACCATCAACCCGATGACGTCATAATCGGCACTCACCATTCGTCTTGGGGCGCGATGATCCTGGCCTCCCCTCTCTGCCTGCATTGCGTAGGCCACCTCGCCTTCCTACCTGCCTGCCCACCTGTCTTAGCTCGCCCCGACCAAACAACTCAGTTTCCATCGAGTCTACGCCAAAACACATGGCGCGAGGAACCTTGTTTACTTCGGAACGGAAGGATCCTGCAATTGAATCCGCATCTGTTGACAAATACCGAGATTTGATGACCTCTAATGCCCGAAAACCGGTTAAAAATCTCGTGAATTCATTCGATTGACTTACTTTCGCTTGTGTTTACCACTAGTGCCCGAAAACCGGTTAAAAATCTCGTCAGTTTATTCGATTGACTCAATTTTGTTTTAGTGTTTTATCTGTTGCCCCTCAAAATGAGATTCAAAACCGAGGAAATCAAATTCAAGGCTGGAACTCTGAAGAAAGGAGGTACGTTATCATTTAAATGTCGTTCTGGGGATCCCGTTTCTGTTAGGACTCTACACTGGGAGAAGGCTCATGTAAATAATATAATGAGGAGGGACGATGAAATGAGTGGATCTCGGTCAAATTTGATCCAAGAGAGGAGGGTTGGGGACTGTCCCATTATAAATGGTCTCTAAATTTAAAACCGAATAGAAACCCCTTATTTGGTAACTGCACTTGTAATGCAGTTATAGAAACTCCAGGGTGACCATCAATCTGGAGAACCTTGATATCCTAGAAAATCCAGAGGAAATCCAAAACGGAAAAAGTCAAGGAGTACACATAGTAATGATTTAATTCGATTTCCCCGTTTTTCTCAGCTAATTTTTAGACGATGTTGATGCTGTTTGCTGCATTCTTCTAGTTATTAAATTCTCTAGGGGGATCGTTTTTCTCAGCTAATTTTTAGACGATGTTGATGCTGTTTGCTGCATTCTTCTTGTTATTAAATTCTCTAGGGGGATCAGCTATGTATGATTTTAATGTCTTAATTTTGAATTGTTCACGTCCTTTTTCAAAACTTAAATTGGCATAAAAGCACCTCTCCCCCTTGAGAATGATAAAATATTTAGAATTACGCCTACCCCATCAAAATCCGATGAAAATTGACTGAGAAAAACTGAGCCACGCAAAAAATGGTTAGGGGAGCGGGGTAAGGGGGAAGTTATCCTTTTTTAAAACTTATTGGTCCTAAGCAGTAATGTTACAGTAAGAGTTCCTAAACTCTTCTGTAGCCGAGATTCAGGCATTTTGAGGCAATGTGCGCATAGTTTTTTTTGCTTCTCCAAATGATACCTAGATCTCTGCGACCCTATTAGCATGTATAAGGGTCTTGAAGTTAATAATGATGACGTCACCGACCCCCCTCTCGCCTGGGGGGGGGGGGGGGGGGGGGGACCCTCAGTGCCCAAATAATTCTGATGTCACTCACCCTTTCCAGGTCAATCAGACGGAATTTTCAGTTGTTTTCAGTTTGCTTTTGAGAACGCTGAACCCGAATTTGAGGTAAAAAATGAGAATTTCCAACCTTTGCGCACACCCTATTTTGGGCTCACTCCCTTAAATTAGATCTTTAGATTTCCCTTATATATATTTTTTTCGTTTCATTGGAAATCCATGCCTTGCTCCTGTTCGCTCGTTCGCCGTAATACCATGTCAGAAAGAATTTTCTGTAATTGGCGGGTTAATGCTTCAAACAAACTATCCCACATAAATATGTAATTCATATATTATTTATATTTTCACGCATAGAAAGGATGATAAATAGGTGAAATTGTGTAAAATGTGAAATTCTGTAGATTTCAAACCAGTTTAAATTCTGTTACGTTCAAATCACAAGTTAAGTTTTTGGGAGGGTGGTGACTAACAGTTAGTTACTTATTCGTATAAGATTTGTCCTTGGAGTGTACGGAGAAACATATACCTAACTATTATAGTGACGTTTCGATACTTCCTAGATTAAATTACTGATATCGATATACTCACATACCGTCACCGACCGTTCTTCGTCACTGAAGGGTTTATTTTAAAAAACTTCTGAGTATCCATCAAATACCAATAAGGTTTGAAAAAAAACTAAAAAAAAGAAAAAAATGGAAATAATAAAAAATACAAATAATTATCCGTACGCGATTCCTTGTAGAATTCTGTATATTGGTGGCTTCTCCAGCTTAGTCAGACTTGTGAAGGGAAGGATACCTACATTTTCCGATCGTCGTGAAGTATGTTAAATTGTTGGTGTATGCTTATGACCCATACATCAGCCTCCTTCAACTGACATCTTGTCCTCGTTGTTCTCTGTGTTTCTCATCAAGTGCCCATTAAAAGCTCACAATTAGAGGGACTTTACGGCGATCGAAAAATTCTATCCAGTTATTATACCAGAATTTATTCTATCCAGTATAAAAATATTCATATTAGTAACTATGAAATACGTACCTTAGTGAAAACATTACCTACCTAACTCATTACCTCACCTACAACTAATGTAGCATTTCCCTGTCAAATTTAGTTTTTTCCCAATCATATTCAATGCCCTTGTGATAAGAAAAATTACGAAAAAAACTAACTAGCCTTCACTTTTCGAGTTAATAAACGCTTGCATACGAGTCTGCAACACATTGAGACATTTTCATGCGCATCCAATGGGGGCAAATGTACTGGGATTGGCGGATATGTCATGCGCATATCTCAGCTTTTCGAAGGGCGAAAACCGAGTGAGAGAAATGTATTCTAGTTCTATAAATCGAGAGGTTTCCAACGAATGGTGAACGGTTTTTGTCCGATGACAAATGACGTGGTACTATTCCCCTAGCAACGACTCGGTTGTACGCGGAAATCGTCAGAAACTCATTTGGGACAATTTTTGTAACGGTTTTTGAGTTATGTGCCATATAAAAGACATGAAAATGTCAAAAACTAAATTTGATTCGGAAAAAACCCAAATTGAGTTGGAAAAAAAATAAAATTTTACTGGGAAAAAACTAACTTGTCTCGGAAAAGCTATATTATATATGAAGGAGGTGCTTAGGGGGAAATTTCATGGGAAAAATCTGTCCTACTAATAGCAATTCCAAATCGAACTCGATCAAGTTTAATAACCATAAAAGCCTAACAATATTATCTCTGTTTTTACGTTTCATTGGTGATTACAACGCGCTTTGACTTCTCTCTATTGGTTATTGTTGGAACATGAAAAATAAAATATCGTTTTATTCTCGTTGAGCAAGTTTCGTGAAGAACAAGCGGTAGGTAGGCGTTACTGTATCTTCCTCTCTGAAGCCAGATGGCCTCTTTGTTGCCAGATTGGGTCTCACCTTTGTCGAAAGCCAGGTGGCACAGCGGTCCAGATTCTCCTCGAAACTTCTCAAATATCTTTTGGCCACCTCAACACTACCGTCCTCCTTGGCGTCAGCTTCTTCAATCCTATACCTACCTTTCACTTAAGACTGTGTTGTGGATCTAGTTATCATAACAAACATGAAGATACATACTTCTTGAGGTCTCGGGGGAAATGATGCTGATATAATAATATTCGAGGGAACAATTATTAATTTATTTCATCCAAATCCTAACTGTTCGTTTCTTATCTCTCACTATAACTCTAACATAAGTAGCCTGGTGCCGACGATCCCCGCAGCACAGAATTACATAAGAACATGGATTTGCTTGATTACTACTCAAATCAGGTTACTTAAGAAAAACCTAAGCGTTCCACAAAAAAGCGAGGTTGCTAAAGAGGTTGGAAGGTTGGTTTGCTTCATTGGCTTGGAATAACACCCTGTTATCGGAATTTTCACGCCTAAATAAAGTGTAGGATTTATCTTTTTTTCTTTTGGTTGAAAAATAGAGGAGGAAATTAGCGACCTTCGCTGATTTATGTTTAAAATTGTGTATAAGACTCAGAGTAATTATAAAATTCCAGTCATGCAGCATTAGTTTTCAAAGAATCATTTTGAACGATTTTGTGGGTGATTCCTATAGGAAATTTTGCGCTGATTCCGCGAATATACCATAATTATGTTCCATAAGATGGTAATTTACACCAAAAACCTCAAAAGCACGTTTTTTTACCATTATTTTTCTAAATTAGACCCCTTGGAGTCACCTACTCCAAAAATTCTGGGCAACAACTCATCCTTTCTTTTGTTATTATTGACTTTTTTCATTTCACATTTTTTTCATTTAATTGTCTGGAGTGAAACATTATATATATGGGAAAAGTGTTAAATTTCAGGAATCGTTTTAGAATGCCCTGAAACGGATTTCCATGGAGAACATTTTCAAAAAATTGCATTACTAAAATGTTGAAGCCGTTGCAATAGCTTCATCTTCTTCGAAAAATTGCTTAAAGTATCCAATTTCAGGAACCGTTTTAGAATAGTCTGAAACGGATGTCCATGTAGAAAATTATTGAAATTTTGCATTATAAAATTTTGGAGCCACTGCAATAGCTGAATTTTCCTTGAAATTTCGATAATACATTTGTGTTTTGGAGTAATAAGGTGTTTTGTTGTAATTTTCAGGGTTAAACATGGTGGGCCCACCGCCCCCACCACCCCCTGGGCCACCGCCACCGCCCATGGGTGGACCACCGCTTGGTGGACCACCAGCCGTCGACCCCAAAGGGAGAGGCCTCCTCCTACAAGACATTCGGAACGGGACCAAACTGAAGAAGACTGTCACCAAAGATAGAAGCGCACCTATCGTAGGAGGTGAGCTTTTACTGATTACCTACACATCTATTTAGCGATAATAATAATAATTTTGTAATACTTTGAAAAAAAGTAAGAGCACACCATGGACTAATCAAGGAGCGTTTCAGTTCCACAGAATATTTGGATTTATATGGAACTGTGGTCAGGGTTTTTATCATTGCACGATTTTACGGAGTTGGCCAGAATACTTCGAAACATGAACCAAAGATCATACGTGTAGGTAAGTCTCGATGGAATTGAAGTGGGAGGAGGGAAAGTTTTATTTTGACATCACTTCTACTTGGTAATGGCAGTGTGCCAAATGTAATAAACTTTCGCTGAGGTGAAACACTCATCACAGGTCCTTCTTACAAAAATCAGTCTTGTACTATCATTGAAATCTCCTCTGGATGAACTTTTGTGTTGTCCGTCTTTGATCGATCTTCCCTGGTTTTGTATATTTTGCGGGATGGAAATTTTGGTAGTATGAAGATTCTTCAAGTGAAGGTAATGTGTTGATTTCTTACCTCGAATGTGAGACCTCGAAGGCCATTTACTGGTTTGCCAGTAGCTTACTACTAAGCACTAGCGCTTACTATTTATGCGTTGTGCTTATGAGGCGACCATCCGGTTCCTGCTCAATAGAGTGCCTTCTCCATCTCCATGTGTTAACCGTTCGTTTTTTATTGTGACGTATTGGATACCTACCTACTGCCGTTTCAAGCCTCACAATCGTAATCAATCCAGAAACTTCCTTATTTTTCTTTGTCTCCAACCGGTGTCTGTGGACTGTTGACTGGCCTTTTGTACCCATAAGATGAATCATAATTTATCATCATATTAAGATGATGATACCTCCCGATATTAGAATGATCGATTAATTCAAAGTAAAATTAATTTAAAATACCATTGATTATTTAATAGCAGTTTTCACTGAACTCAATGACTACCATCCACTTTTTTCCGTACCAACGAGTATAATATACCTACGTATCGGTATTTCAACAATCTCGCTTTCCTGGTCGGGTTCGGGCCAACGATATACCCCGAGCCGGTTGCCTTAATGGGTACCTACTAATGGGGTTTCGACGTTTCATTTTGCCATCTAGTCAAATGAAGAAGGTTCCCCAAACCAAAGAAAACATTACGCAACGACCGAGCCCACTGCAGGGAAAGTCTTGTAGCCATGAGGCTCTGTCAGATGGGCCTAGCGGTCTGTTGGACCTTCGTACGTAGAATCGCTGACCATAACCTGCTACTGGATCCCGCTGGGAGCATCTGAAGCCCACTTCCCTCTTGTTCTGCCTTATTCTTGATGGACTAGTGCGATTTTCCCGTTTAGATTGAGTGTACCGTTGATGTCACCCTCCATTATCCTAATCGACTTGCATGTGGTAATTGGGATTACTGATTTATACCATTTCAAGGTTACTTATACCATTTCAAGGTTGCTTGTATTGCCTGGAAGAGTACCTATCAAATCAAGTTCTCAATGTAAGATTTTCTTCATTCCTACTCTGATTTCATCGACTTATAAATATTTGCGCCATGTTGAAATCGGTGCCTCCGAATTATGAGCCGTGCTTAACATTATGAATTAGCAAATATTGTTTGAAAAGAGCAAATTAACAGAAGAAAATTGAAAAGTATTACTATTAGTTGGCTAGAAACAGAGGATGCTGAACACATTATATGCCACTGTGATTAATTGGGTCGAATCAGGTTTAATATTCTTTGAAATGATTTGCTAACTCCTGATAGCATTTCCAAGACAGAATATAACAAATTTCTTCGCTTTGTTGAAAAGTGGGGGGAGGGGTTTTTCGATAAACCCTTTTCATAGGCTAATGTAGCCTCGGGGCAGTCCACAATAGATCTCTTTGGTCGCAGTGGAGGGATCGGGAGCTTGGACACCAAAACTCCCCCTAACAAAAAAAAATTAGTTGAAGTTAGTTACCTAGTTGAAAAAAAAAACTGAATTGAAAAAAACGAAATAAAAAATTGTAACTTACATATTGTTTTTGAGGCCTAGAGCAGTGGTTCTCAACCGGGGGCGCAAGCGCACTGTGGGGGGGGTCTGATAATATTAAAACTATATGATCAGAGGATTATTAACAGGCAGGAACAGCCCCAAACCAAACCGTTGCTACGGAAATTTATCTTCGCCATTTTTCATCGTACTAAAGTCGTTCACCACTCAATGGAAAGCTCTTTTCGAGTTTTCAAGTAATCATGTACCCAAAGTTGAGTGTTTTCACTTTCGTGTTACTGACTTCTGTTGAAAGCGTAATTGCAACATGAATTAGAATCGTTGAACTTGTCTGATCCATTGATTCAGATCCAACTTCAAAATTTTACACACGGTAGGTCGGTACTATAGTGCGATGATATTCACTAGGGATAGTCTAGTCCCTAGAGAGGGGCTCAAAAAATTCTCATTGCGCTAGTGGGGCAAGACCGAGGAAAGGTTGAGAACCACTGGCATAGAGGATAGACTTGCAAGTTGATTTTAGCATGGAACATGTTTTTATTGAGGACTTTCTGCTTCACAACCCACCTGCCCGCCCTTCCGAATGCCAGACCTCCCCCAGCCTTTCACTTCTCGCTTCCACCTTTGATAGCCATCCTTCTCAGAGTGCACAGTGGAAATCATTTATAGTTTACTTTTTCTACATATCTATTTTTCCTCTGTTATTATATTATTATGTGTCTATTCGAAAAACATGTTCCATGTTTCCTTCCTTTGATCCTTGATCTAAACTGTTATAATCCGGGGGTCTGGGGGTGACTCCCAGATTTCGTTCAACAACAAATTAATGTACCATCATGAACACAAACCACTGGCAGCTAGGCGCCCCCTACGGCAACGTGTTTTTTAAAACTGCACTCCACCTCTAGAAGTGCATACATTTATCTAACAAGAATTATTAAAACCATCATAATATGATCAAATTAATATATTATATCAATTTGATCGAGCGTAGGTGGAGAGAGCATTCGGTTCTGTTTATGGTCATTCAACCGCCACTAATTGATGGAAGAACGTCCTATAAAAACGGATTTTGTTGGCTGACGCTCGCTGATACGAAAAATTCATTTCACTTCGCTAATTACGCTCAGGAAAAACCCTTGTGTGAAACGATGTTTGAAAGTGCATGAAAAATCAGTTCTTTGACCGCAATGGTCTACAGTTCATGTGAATTACTTACATGCTCGAAAACGACCATCATGATAATGAAAGTGTGTGCATGAATTTGAGCAGTTGATTGAGCCATCACGAATAACCCGTCCAACGCTCCTCGGTTTGGTTGTTTCCTTTTCGGATGATACAAAAATCAAGTTCTTTTAGCGAATTTTCGAAGAAAATGAAGCTATTGCAATGGCTTCAAAATTTTTGTAATGCAAATTTTTGACAATTTTCTTCATAGAAATCCGTTTCAGCCATTCTAAAACGATTCCTGAAATTTAACTCTTTTTCATATATATATTTATTTATATATTTATATATGTGTCACTGCAGACGATATCTGCCCGAGGGATCGAGATAAAAAATCTGAAAAATTTTTAAAATGTCAATAATATCAAAAGAAAGGATGAGGTCGTTGGTCAGAATTTTTAGAGTACTCCAAGGGATCAAATTTTGAAAATTTAGACTCAAAAATCGCTTAAAAAACGTGTTTTTGATGTTTTTGGTGTGAATAACCATCCTAAACATAGGAACATAAATATGGTAGGTATATTCGGAATCAGCGTGAAATTTCCCATAAGAATCACCCACCAAATCGGTTATAATTATTCTTTGAAAACTCACTCATCAACTCATGCTGCATGAATGGAACTTTTTTACTTCTAAATATTATAATTCCTCATTTTGGGGGGCATTTGAGTGTAGTAGTCTGCTGAAATTTCGCGCTGATTTCGAATATAACATACTAATTATGCTCCTACACCTAGAATACCTAACAATTAACTAGCTGCGTAAAAAAATCAAGTTTCTGGCCAATGAAACCACCCAAATTATTTTTGTATTTATAAAATAAAAGTTGAAGACCTTTGAAGGGCCAATTCCGGCTGATGTCACCCACCCCGCGCCCGCCTGGGGAGCACACTACTCTCTTCAGAACAGATGACGACACGCGTGATCTTCTTACCCGTTTTACAGCCAACCTGATGACACATTTTGAGTTGAAAATTATAACTAAGAGGTTTTCAAGAGTGTCGAATTTTTCAAAGTTCCCGAATAGTTACCACGTTTAAAATCAATAATTTATTACCGGCGGGATTTACAGACGGACCTCAAGTTTCAAGGAGACTTTAAGATGGGCTTCGAGGATTCCTTAGGCCGAATCCGTATCCCAAATTTCGAGGAGACCATCTCAAGGTGTCCTTGAAACTCGAGGACCGTCTATAAATCACGCACTACATTTTACTTTTCGATCAGGTTGTTGGCAAGAGCATTACTTTAGATATAATTGGAGGACGAATACAGTTTAGTAACACTTTCTTCATTGTTTGGTTCACTTTCCGATTCTATATTGAAGTATTTAGTCAATAGGTCCGTTTTTTTTTTGCTTTATGGGAAGCTTACCACAGCCCAATGCGTTCGCTGACACCTTGAAAAATTCTACTAGTTGGCTTGAGTTGTTTATATAGACAGTCAGAGGGATTTGTGGAATCTCTCCTAATGGGCTCCTCGTTAACGCAATTGCAAAAAAGAAAAAAAAAC
>JAEMON010000005.1:16641852-16655715 GCA_030264115.1 Lygus lineolaris
TAAACCAAAATCATGATTGCCTAAATACACAGTAATTCAGCATGGTCGTAAGACAAATAGCCAGTAAAATGAGCTGGCAGAGTGCGGAACACCTACATCACTCTGCTGATGTTACCGTTCCTTGACCAATGCTGATGCTGAGAACCAGGCTGTTTTAACCCCGTAACACAGAGTAATCAACGTCAGTTCTCCTTGCAATCTGGATTTCTCTCTAATTGAGAACTTAGAACTAAACCAGACAACATCATGTAACTACTAAGGTGGCTCTCCTTGACCTGCTAAACTACAATCCTGAGTCCGCCATTGTCCGAACGAATAAAAATGTTTATTTGCATTGGCCATAGGTACTGTTACATGTGGGGCATTACGAAAAATTCAGTCTATTCCTACTTAGTTTCCTACTGTGCTTTATAAATTTGGTGATTTGAGTTTCAGGGAAATATTTGTTGATGAACGCTAAAGTTTCCAAATGCAATTTACTTCTCCAAGGTTAGCCTTTAAAAACGTTACCAAGCAGATTTTCCCTTCTGAGCTCATCGAATTAAAACGGGCTAAAATTTTTAATTTGATGTCTGAGCCTACCAAAATATTTTTGACATTTTTTTTATATGCCAAGTTTTGATGCTCAGAATCCCCCCTTCAAGATTTCACTCGAATTTTACGTCTTTGGATCTTCCTAAACATATATGGTATCGGAATTTCTGTCTATGTAAGGAGTTAAGCCTTGAAGACGCGCTGTAAAAGCGCCTCAACTCCTGTATTAAAACGACTCAAACTATTGTTCATTTGTGCACGATGTGGAATGAGAACCGCCTCAACTTTTCAACAATTTATATGAGGCGTTTTGCCAGTACAACGTTGCTTGCATCCTGAAACGTTGAGCTTTGCGCGTTTTGCAAAACATTTATTACGAATCTACAGCCCCTTTTGTTATGATTCACCGTCAACACAGATTACCATCTTGGTCTTCCTGTTTACAGAATAATGAATGGTGCGTTTCCCCCCTGGGTCGTGATTTGAAACTCAAAAGCCTCTCAGATGCTAATAATCAAATTCTGGCCTACTTGTAACGTTCTATTATCGTTTAATATTTTTGATATGGTGACATCAAGCTCTTTCTGAATCCTAGTGAGTCATTAGAATAGTATTCACACAAATAGTAGTTTCAGGCACACCTGCTCATGTGTGGTCATTTGTTTACCATAATAAGCGCTGGCGTTGCTCATAGCCAAAGCCTTCCAGGTGTACACATCCATCAACTTGGATCATGCATAATGCATGTTCAATCGTCGAATTCATTTCCCCGATGTCCGATATTTTAGTTCGTATTTTCCTAATCTATGAAATGCAGGTAAATTTCAAGGAAAACAATTTATTTACATAGGTAGGTACCAAACATTTTTGGCAATCTCTTAATTTTCTTCGAAGATTCGCTAATAAATGATCATGTACGTAGGTAGGGTATTGTAATGAATAGGTAGTAGTCAGAAAATTAGGAAAAAAAACACATACTTATCTACTTTTTGAAGTAGGTACGAGTTATCTTACTTATCTACGTCTCACTTATCTACGTTACTTTATCTACGTCTCAATGGCATTTATATTCATCAATCGGCGCACAAATGTTAGTCGACCTGATGGTTATTATTACGAACGTTTTGATAAGGTTAACCCTTGATTTGGCATCCATTGGTTAGCTGAGGTTAACGAACGAACTACTTCTTGACCGCGAGTGGGTTTTGCAAGTGAAATTCACAATTTCGGTCCACTGCAACAAAATACGATGAGGCGCACAGTGAGGTAAACGGCCTGAAATTATGGCCGAAACTTGAAAAATAATTTTTTGCACTAACTTGCATCATTGAACAAAAGAAGAAAAGTTTCTTAATCCAAAGCGGTTTTGGTGCGTCAAAAATCAATTTATAATTTTTTCTCGAGATTTTGGCCGAAGCAGATATCAAGGTAATAAATTATATATGTAGAGATAGGAACATGTGTGTGGTATATTCGGAATCTGCAGAAAATTTCTTGTACGCATCAAGTATGTACCTATCCCAATAAGGTCATATATATAATATTCGTAGGTCACAAATCGTTAAAAATCGGCGTTTGCCCCCTCTCCACAAAAAATAAAAAATAGTCGTTTTAACATTTTTGTGCGATTTTCTTCTCATCTCCAAGCTACTATAGCTTTTCCTAAGACAATTTTCGAAGTCAAATTCGAGTTTTTCCATACCTATCAAATTTCAGGTTTTCCATATCAAGATCAAATCAAGCAGGCTATATTTTATCTTTAAATGGGAAACCTTACATTTTTGACCTTGGAAAATCTTTCAAGTTCACTTTGAAAAGCTGTGTCAATATAATTATCACAGAAAATTACCCACATTATTGATTATTCGGTAAACACTATATGGTAACCTATATGGTAAACACTCCTGGTTGGATTACTATGGAGCAACCTATCATAAAACTAGTTGTTTAGAACCAATGAAATAGCTGAATTTTGATCTAATATATAAATAAAACTAAAATTGTTCCCAACTTTGTGGTTCTGGAATTTAACAAAAAATCTTTTTCCGTGTTCAGCACATCAAAAAAACATTGGCCACGTGTTTCCGAGTTTTAGCTAGAAACCCGGTCACTTTGTACTACTCTCACTTACTGCCTGAGGTTGCCATTGGAAAATAATTTCAGACACTAATAGCTTATTATACTCTCCCTCAGTAGAGGCCCCTTTATTTAAAGAGGATTCCGCCGGCTACCTCATGTCGGAGTCAGTATATCTTTTGCTGAGATCAGCGAATTTCTTTACGCCTTCCACGAATGTCACGCAGTGAGGCACGTGACAAATAATGCTTCCGTTCTGGATCTCCAGAGACGGTCGCATCTGCATAGGAGTGTTCAGCGGTGTCCTCTTCCTCTTCATATGGACACAGAGGTGACACTCTCTCATCCATAATGTTCAGCAGTCTTCGGAAATCATAATGTCCAGTCAGTATGCTGGTCATTGTTCTGATTGTGTTCCGGCTCTTGGATTTCGACCAAGAAGACTGTTATGGATCAAAAGATGTTATGAGCATTCTCGTTTGTCTGTATCTATAATTTACTTTGGACAGAGTCCCATTTCTTGACCTTTTCTTTGCAGGCGTTTTTTGAAACTCCTAAAGCTGTGGAGGGCCCTATAAATCTTGGCCCACAACAATATTTAGCCAGCATATCGGCATTTCCATTGCGATCGTGGTTTGAGTGTCCGGGTATCCATTTTACTGAAATTTTGTTATTTCCAAGAAATAGATTGTTTGTTTGCCTTTTCGTCTCCCACACTATCTTAGAGGTAGTGATGGGGTTTTGAAGGGCTTTTATACTGGCTTGGATTTCAATGAATATGTTGATTTTCATGTTACTGATGCCACAACCTACCAATGTTGTGAGACACTTGTGCATTGCAAAAATTGCTTTGCACTAATGTTCGACATTTCCTTATCAGTTGATAAATACTAATCGACAGCCCCGCCCGCGCTCCCATCATCCACAGGATGGTATACGCCGGTGAACACCCATCTGTTGCATACTAGGATGTCTAATATAGTCAGGAGGGAGACCTCTAAACATTCTTCCATTGTCAGGCCGCGGAGTGAATCAGCGAGCTCTACGACCTACGTAATGCTGGTGACTCACTGTTAGGGGATGAGGTGACTAAACGCACGCGCCCTCTCGTTGTCTTCCTCTACCAAAACACCCCCTTATCATTCGGAGAAGTGTCACTTTCCTCCGGCTATCAGTCCTTGGACGGACTAGTCACGATACAAATATCTACTAGTCTTTGTCAAGGAAATCTTCCTTATAGAAAGGACGTCCAGACCATTTCTGAGGGATTCCCGTCCAAGCGGTGATTCTGGATAGCCTTGGTGACCTGAAACGAAATACTCAGCTGTTTGACGTTTAGAAATTCCCATCCATGCAGCATGAGTTGATGAGCGAATTTTCGAAGAATGATTTTAACCGAATATGTGGGTGATTCTTATAGGAAATTTCACGCTGATTCCGAATATACCATTATGTTCCTATGTTTAAGATGGTAATTCACACCAAAAATCTCAAAAAACACGTTTTTTAAAGCGATTTTTGACTCTAAATTTTCAAAATTGGACCCCTTGGAGCACTCCAAAAATTCTAGCCAACGAACTCATCCTTTCTTTTGATATTACTGACATTTTAATTTTTTTTTTTTTTTTTTTTGATTTTTTATATCGATCCCTCGGGCAGATATTGTTTGGAATGACACACACACACTCACAAATACATATGAAAAAATTTTAAATTGCAGGAATCGTTTTAGAATGGTCTGAAACGGATTTACCTGAAGAAAATTTTCAAAAATTTGCATTACAACAATTTTGAAGCCATTTCGCAATTGCTTCATTTTCAAAATTCGCTAAAAGAGGAGTTTGAGAAGGAGAAGGATTGCTAACTTACGTATTTTGCTTATGCCAGAGATAGTCCTTTAACTTCCTTAGGCTCGCTCGAGGCCTTATGTTACTTATTGTTTTCTCACTTATTAGTCAATATTCACTATAATAATGTAAAGACGGCGGATTTCCCCATTTTTGTCGAAAAAATATATATTTCGACATTTTGGAATGGGGAACTATCATCAATTTTTTAAATTTGCTTTCCCGAAAGGTAATGGCTCAAATGAAACAATATTGAACTCGTAGGTCAAAAATAGTGTTTCTGTAATTCTAGAAAATTTATTGAAATTTTCATTATTGTCCTATGGTTTCGTGTGTCAATGGCCAAACCCGTCCAAGATGCTAACAAAACGAAACGAAAAACAACAACTCTCCAAAAACAACCCTTTTTGAGCTCCTGATTAGTGGGAATAAAATTAACATAATTGAATATTTTATTGAATTAATTATTAATCAATTAGGTACTTAAATTAATTTTTTTTTATTTTTTTTTTTTTTTCACTGCTCCCGATGCTATCTCAGCAGATTTTTTCTCGGTTGTTCTTTTAGAGTGGTATAAAGGAGTTCCTTAAGAGCCCTCGGAATGCCGCCTGTTATTCAAACAGCTGAGATTTTATTCCACGTTCATTCAAACTCCCCAGCCCCATCGGAAATCACCTCAAAAAATCCCCTCCAAATTTGGGGGAAAATCCCCTCCAAATTTGGGGGAAAATCCCCTATTTGGCAACACATAGGGGCCACTCCTGGCCACTTGGTGTTAATGAACTCCCCCCTAACACGTAGGTAGGATTTGGTCACCGCAACCGGCCAACAAGGAAAGGCCGAGTGGGTGTCACATGGAATGTTGCTGGATGCTACCGATCCTTACGTAACATACAGCAGGTGTTTTTTTCGGATGTGCCAAGTGAGATAAGTCGAAAGCGAAATGACCGAAGGAAATGGCGTAAAACGGTTTCCTTTTGCGGCTAGACGGGGGCGATGGCGATCCCAGCGGTTATGGGTAGGAGTCGAGTGTTAGGTGTCTTCTCAACCTCGTTTTCTCCCTCCGCATCTCTCATACGCCTCGTCTTCTTTGTGACATATCAAATGGGTCAACTCCGAATTGGGAACAATCACTCACGCCTGTGTGGCACAATGGTTTATTATAGTATGCATTATCAACGACTGTAATACCTGGTGGATCTGGTGACCAGATGGGGACTCTTGAAATTATCGCACACGGATGTGATACCCAACAACCAACTACAGAAAACTATGCCAACGTTTTGAATGAACTTTTAGACGAGTACACATATCCAACTGCCAGAATATCCCATCTTCATTCATATAAGTTTGACAAAATCAATACCTGGTCAGTTACGAGGAGCGCGAGGACAATTATATACCTAATTAAAATTAACTTTGACCCATTTAGGAAGCAATCGTAGTTACATCTGGTCAGAAATCAGACCAGAAAAGTCCAGTGATTGGGCTACAAAATCTCCTTCACCCCGAGCCAAATCCGAAACCATATTGATTTGAATTGCTGACAGGGAGCAGCATCTCTCTCCCCTCCTGTGGGAGCCTTTAGAACATGAACCCTGAGAAGTCCTTCTCTCATTTTTGGAGACATTACCGTGATACCACTGGCGTTTTTACCCCAGCAAGCAGAACTTTAAGTTTACCCATGGGTTCAAAGAAGAGTTTTTCCTTCCGTTCGTTCAAAGGGTGTTGGTGTAACGAGGACAAATCTGATCGGTAAGTAGCCCTTTCATTTTCTTCAGGCACATCTCTACTATTTCTACCTATACTTACAAGGGCTTCTCAGTCATTAATGGTGATCATGAAGATTTTTTTTCGTGAAGGTTTTTTCTCATTCTCGAGTTATACATATGTATTTCATATTTCGAAGTAGAGTGTTGTTTGTCTCAATAAATCTCTCAGGCGTGACATTCGAGATTCTAAAGTAGTACCATTTCTCTATTCTATTCCCCTATCTACCCTCTTCTATTCCCTTTTTCAAGTATGCCTTGTCTGGTTGTGTTTCAATCACGCTCAAAGGTCTACCCCTGTTTCGCGAGGTTTTTGCAAAACAATGAAAAAGTTCCTTCCAGCAGATATTGGTCTCAGGGGTCGTCGTTGATGATGAACAAGTATAATAAATTATATGGAAATGCCAAAAATCTGTATGTGGAGGCATTTTGGAAAGGTGAGGTTTGAGGCATCATTATCAGCTTCACAAAATATTTTCATTATTTAAGTTGCTCAATCTTAGTTAGAAACCACTGTAGTAGGAGTATCCAGCTATTTTTAGAGATTAAACTACAGGTTAAACAACAATAAATTGGCATGGCCCAATATTATTTATCACTGTCAATGAATAGGTCGGAAGGTATCTAAATGGAATATCAATGGGTGTGGCTACTAGGCTCGTGTTCTTGGTTATTTTCATTTCACTTCTATTTCTTCAATAGTCTATTAATAGTAAGCGGAAGCTTCGTCGTATCTCCCGCCTGCGTTTCCTGGCCACGCATTTCCACAAGATAATGTGGTAATTTCCTCTGTGTTTTAGTAAACCATAAGATCACATCTTGGAGACATTTAATGCTATCTACCAATCAGTCCTGTCAGCGTCATAATTCGGCCAGGGGATTTAGACATCGAGGGTTACAATAATTCCGACTTTGTTTTGACTTTTGCATATTGTTAGGACCTATTTGAATAGTATAAAACCAAGTTTGCAGCTTCGAAAAGTGTGAGCTAACTTTTTGGTGCTCGGAAGACCTCGAAATTTTTTGACTAGTTTCAGTTTTTGCCCCAAAACCCCCAGAAGGGAGCTTCCCACAAAAAAGTTACAATGCCTTTTTTAAAGTAGATAAAATTTACTACAAGTTGAGACCAACAACAGTTTTGTAGGTCAGATAGAACCCGAGATATCGGCTTCCAAAAATTGGCTATTTTGTCCAAAAAGTTCAAAATTTAAGTTTTAGTCATGTTTCGAGTGAAATTACGGCTACAATACTCATCCTAAGAAAAAAGTCATAGGGGTGAAGTTGTAGAGAAGTTACTTAGCTTTCATTTAAGCCTATTTAATTTATATCTGGACTCATGTAGGCCCAATAGTTCCAATTTTATCTTAAAAAAACCAAAATTGGAGAAATTGGTTTTTTTGAGAAATTGAGCATGGAAATGTTCTGTGCTAAGTAATTAAAATGGGGTTGACAATTACCTACGAATTTTGAGATGATTGGATCAGTAACACCTACTGCGCATGCGCAATTTTGAAATGAGTTCCATAGCCATAACTCCGGCACTACTCGACCAATTCCGGTGAAATTTTCAGGGATTGTACGCGGTTTCAACTTGACGGTCCCCAATTAATCTTATACCTACCGGACTACCAGCGGCTAGTGCGCCTGCGCAAACGTGAATTTCCTGAAACTACGATTTCTCAGTTCCTAATGAACCGATTTCGCTCGAATGCGGAGTGTAGTTGAGGCTGACTCCACGAAAATTACGCCAAAATTGGATAAGTGATGGCTACTGCGCATGCGCAAACTTGAAATTTATTGTCACAGGGATAACTCCAGAACTATTCAACCAATTTTGATGAAATGTTCACTAACTGATTTTATACATCCATGTTACAAAAGGCGAAGCTCCCAACCTGGCACACGTTTTGTTCACTGACCTCCAGAAGAAGTTAGAGATGTCTAAGGTACCCGTGGGCCTAGAAGTAGAATATTTCTTCCTAGGTCCATGAAGATACCCACCTGTGAAATGGTTCGTTGAAATGTTGCTGAAACTAATTATATTGATATTGTGATATTCAATATGATACAGTTGACCAAAGGAACCCGAATATTATGAAGGGAGAAACTGCACAATGTGTCGCAACAAGTTGTGTGTCATTTGAACTGATAAATATTGTGGAAAACTACGATGTGTTTTCCGTTGGGTTCGTAAGCGTACGCAAGCAGTTACACCATAGGATAAGGGTCTAGAGGGAAATGAACTATTGAATAATTTCCTTGTTAGAGGGCAGCGAGTTGTGCGGAGAATCCATTAATGAATGTGGCAGCGCTAGAGGCTCCCGCTATCTCGGAGTACGAAGGCAGGTAGTGAGGCTGATGAGCACCTCCCCTACCTTCATTACCTCTTCAGTAGGTGCACACAACATTATCAAGTAACATTAAATCAACCTGTATACGTCAAAGCGATCAATGTACGTCAAAACGCACCATATATTTCAATAACAATCTTAATCATGAATACACCTAACAGGAGAAATTAAAATTATTCCTATTTTAGTATAACAGTGTCGCTTGTCATGAAAATGTTCAATATTATGTATTCCTAATTTCTCGCACGAAATCACAGCCATGTGGTTAATTACCAACCTACTCGTACTTCCAAATGATTTTTAGAACGAAGAGATCCCATTCCAACTTGTGCCGATTATTCTTGATGATTCTAGTCTTGTATGAATTTTTTGCTGATCCCAAATATATTACAAATATTCCATTTGCCTAAACCTGCAATGGTATTTAAACGTAATTTCCCCTAGAAAAATCTAGTGTGGAGTAACACACACCTTTTAGTGTACAAGAGGGAGTGGGCGTTGATTCAGGGTTTAAAATAGATTTAAATTTGTTTAATTGTCAAAATTTTTATTTTGTGCATTATTGGTCTTGATACCTAGGTGTTTTACCTGAATCAATGTTCATCGAAAATTCGCTGACAAAGGTTTCATCCAATCTATTTCAATTTAACTCAAATTTATTCAGAGAAATATTTTTACATAGTCGAAAAAAAGTAGTACCTATAAAATCATTCTCATTTTCATAATTTGTATTGCCTTGAGCCCAAGTCTTATGGCAGTCATGAGCTGTCCGGGCCATCACTTCTTACAGCTTGGGACAATTTCATTGCTATGTTGTTAGCTTGTTTCGAAATGTTTAAAGATTTGTTAAACGTTTTAAGCTATGATAAAACGTTATGGTGGTTGAGTATTAGGTATCTTCAAGATTGACTATTGATCTATTGATCTATTGATATAGATCTATTGATTGTAAAGAGGTTTATGATGTTCACGAACTGAAACTGTTTTGGTATTGTCAACCTGATCTTATGTACCTATCTACTTATAATTATTTTTCCTGACTTCTTGTTTATTAACCTTTTAATGTATTTTCCAGGGAAATCTACTAATGGTGGGGGCAGCAGGGAGAGCGAGGTGCGACCCGGGCGGCCGGCGATCCTCAGCGGATCTGCGACCATCGCACGAACCAACGGTCTGGCGGGGATGTTTGCTGATGGGATGCCCAAACTCAAACCGACTGGTCTCAGCATAGGTGTGTTAACATTGAATTGCTATCTTGTAAGGGATTGCTGGGAGGTACTGTCAAGCAACGATTACATTGCATCTTTTTTTAGCAGTACAGTTACTCTGCAAGCGACAGGTTCGATTCCCTATTGAAGGAATTTTTGACCGACTTCATTTTATTTCTTCAAAGCTGTTTGTGGTAGGAGGGCAAGCGATTTTCCACTTGGTGGTAGTATCTAATATCTACCTGTAAAAGCTGGGTCTAGAAATCCTGGATTACCAAATAAACTCCAATAATGGCTGTTATTCCAATCAATTTTTATTTAATTCTTTTTGTCAAGTACGTATACTTTCTTACGGTTAACGGAAGTTAAGTTGGGTCTGTTCGTCGATATTGAGATAAAACTGTAGACACGTATAGAAATTTTGATTATATAAATGACGGGCCTTGAGACGCGTAGGTATTAATTCAGTAATATACCTGAATAATATACCATACCTGAAGGGAGTTGGGGTCTGCGCATGATTTTTTTTTTTTTTTTTTACAATTTTTATTGAAAGGGAATGGATTCAAAATGGCCAAAGTGGCGTAATAATTGTGTGGTCTCCCTATTTTTTAATCGACGAAGAGAAATGTGAACGTTTGAAGAAATGAGCGCGGAAAAGGAGCGCGCTGATTGGTCGAAGCGCATCCATGCTGACTTCTCCCACGCCATACCTACTTGCTTTTCTTTGCAAAAATCATCTCATTTTTTAGTCCCAGTGATATCATTTTTAACAGGTAAGGGTTCCTGCACGCCCTACTGTCCACTTGCAAGTTTTCAGTGGCGCCTTGAAAAAAAAAAAAAGTAAAAAAAAATCGAGAAATCCAAAAGCAGATACAAAACGAAATGAGAAACCTTCCTCGTTGTTTGAAGCCGGTCAAAAACTGCCTGAAACGTATGCAATAATCTCAATAAGGAAACTTTGTATGTTCTATGATAATTTGGTATACCCGTACAATTCCTGGTAGGTTCTTATTACTTATGTTAGGAGCCTGTTAGTAGTACGGTGATATGTGTAATATTAGTTGCTTGGTTTAGTGTTTGTGTCTCTCGCTATTGATTAAATTGGTCGGTTTAGGTATGCATGTGAGGAAGTTAGTAGTTGTGGCTGCACTCGTTTGGCATCACAAAAAGTTTAATTATTCTCCTTGGAATGCGCTCACACGGAACAAACGATGCGGGGAAGCAGCCGACGCCACACATCTGAGCTTTCCACCATTTTATAATTAACATCTCATGATTCAGAAGGCATTTGCCCGTGTTTTTCTCACCTAATTCGGTCGTGAGAATCTCCCGGTACCCCCCACACTCCAACTATTCTGCCGATTCCATTGTTTTCCATCTGCGGGCGTTCGCCGCCTTTTCCTTCCAGTAGAACGATCGTCCGGCGAACTGAGCTCAACAGTGTCTGACGAACCGACTCAGTTGACCTGCTAGCTAAACTACAGTATTTTTTTTTCTCTTAATAAAACTTCCCGTCTCCTCCCACCTGCTCAAGAGATTGAAGCCCTTCATTTCGCTAGTCGTGTCGCCGCTACGTAGTGTCGAGCGTATTTCTAGTGTGTTGACTGATCAAAATGACCTGCCGTGTGAGGTAAGACTGTCAGTTTTACGTGGTAAATCTCACATCTTACCCCTAATGAATAAAAAAAACAGGAGTATGAAGTAAACAAATGAAATTCATATTCCTAATAAATTCAGTATCATCTTCCCTATAATTGAAGGACGATTCTCTAATTTCATTGATTAGAGCGAGTTGACTGTAGATTTCTTGATTGGTCTATGTTAGTTTGTTGTGAAACGTCAAAACACTCACGTGTAATATAGATTTGATTTCGCGGTTCAGGGGGTTTGAAATTTCACAAAATAAACAAAATTTCCATTCATGCAGCATGAGTTGATGAGCGAATTTTCAAAGAATAATTTTACCTGATTTGGTGGGTTATTTTTATGGGAAATTTCACGCTGATTCCGAATATATACCATATGTTCCTATGTTTAAGATAGTAATTTACACCAAAAACCTCAAAAAACACTTTTTTTTTTTTTTAGCGATTTTTGAAACTAAATTTTCAAAATTTGACCCCTTGGAGTACTCCAAAAATTCTGGCCAACGAACTCATCCTTTCTTTTGATATTATTGATATTTTAAAATTTTTTCGGATTTTTTATCTCGATTCCTCGGTCAGATATCGTCTGGAGTGACACATAATATACAGTACATAATGTACATATATAAATATATACATATGGAAAAGTGTTAAATTTCAGAAATCGTTTTAGAATGGTCTGAAACGGATTTCCATGAAGAAAATTGTCAAAAATTTGCATTACAAAAATTTTGAAGCCATTGCAATAGCTTCATTTTCTTCGAAAATTCGCTAGAAACTAACCATTTATCGAGATTTCACCGAACATAAAAGAAGATATTTTTATCTTGTTTTATGTTTGATGAGTACTTTTTTGCCTTGAAAATTAATGCACACATGATTGTAGATATTCGGATGCGTCCCCCTGTTCGGTATTTTCTTACTGTGGTTCGACTTCATTGAGCACATAATCATGGTAGAATCCAACTTACTGATTTTAGAAGGTAGGCGTTAGGGATGCGAAATCGGTTTTCAACAATTGATTTTGAAAATGGTTTCTCAATCGAAATCTTGAAATCAATTGCACCAATTAATCGGGTAAAAAAAATCAATTTTTCAAGATAACTTACTTAAATTTTTTTTAATTAAAAAAAGTGTATGTTTTGGTAGTTTGCTATTTTACCTATCAAAATTCAGTAAGTTTTTATTTGTTTAAAATTCAATTGTCTTTTTTTTTAAACAAAAATAATGGAACATTCAATGGGTGCATGAAAAATGAAATTATAACGGTGGGGTCATTCAAGAATTTAAAAAATTGCTTGGTTCAATATTTAATCATTGAAAATGTCAAGGCCGTAGACAAAACCGAGTTGCTAAGAAAGTAAAAGTTGTGTATAAAAGTTTGCATGCTTGGATTCACTCCAACAAATATACGCGCAAAATACAAAAGTTTGGGGTCCTAAGAACCAATAACTCAGTCATTCAGAATGTCAAAATTCGTTCGCCGAATTTTCGAGGATTATTTTGAAGAGGAAATGCTTTTTTTTGGAGGAAATACTTTGGGGGGGGGGGGGGGGGGGGGGGGGGGGGGTTCAATCGATTTTTGTCTTCTTTCGGGCTAAAAATCGGAACAATCAATCGATGGCAAAAAAATTGGAGGCGAAAAATCGATTTGCGTCCCTAGTAGGCGTCCTGCTATTCCTTTTTTTATGTCGCGAACTTGAATTATTCCACTTCGTAAGCTCCAAAATACCAATTCGTATTTCCGCTCACGCTCAAGTACCTTCACGAATCACGACTGAAGTTGTAAAACTTTTCTTCGATTCAGAAATCATTGTCACTTTTAGCCGTTTGGGTTTTGAACAATAACCTCTCCCAACCCTCTTCTTCCCCCTCTCCTTCCATTGCTTTTTTTTTTTTACTTTCCATTAACATTCACCCAACGTAGTTTCAAGGCCCCTCCCCACCGCCTCTGATTGTTTGGCTGTAATATCGTCCGGTGACCTTCTCAAATTTCACGTCCCATCCCTGAAG
Organism: Lygus lineolaris; assembly: GCA_030264115.1. Taxonomy (NCBI): domain Eukaryota; kingdom Metazoa; phylum Arthropoda; class Insecta; order Hemiptera; family Miridae; genus Lygus; species Lygus lineolaris. The sequence continues at coordinate 16,655,300 of JAEMON010000005.1, forward strand.
CTGGTTCTCATTTTTCGGATCAGGAATCACCTTTCGAGTAAATTAGAAAGTTTGGAGCTGGCGGTACCAACAACTCCATAAATAGCTCATGTAACAGAATTAGTTCATTGCTCTTTCACATAGCTCTATGAAACTGTGACCGAAATTACACGGATCGGTTCCAGTTTCATTTGCTTAGGATTTTTAGTACTCGTAGCCCTTCACACCTTAGGTATTCTTCCTACAGCTGGGAAACAATTAGAGCTAGCTCGTACTTAAAAACGCGACCATGTCCAGTTTGGGCCAAATGGGGAACTTGCATTGGTCTGACATTTTCTCTTTGGTTGCCCGTTTCTTGTTATTTGGGGCTGAAAAACAAGATTAGGAGCATGGGGAGAATATTTAGTTGTTTCTAAGAGTAGAAAACTCGAATGAAA
>JAEMON010000005.1:16674037-16684156 GCA_030264115.1 Lygus lineolaris
CTCACCAACTCATGCTGCATGAATGGAACTTTTTATTTTACCTCAAACTCGGGTTCAGCGTTCTCGAAAACCCCCCGTGAGCCACTTCTTAACTGAAAATTTCAGAACGCCTATAATAACAGAAGGGAGAATGATTTCGCTGACCAGCATTGGCGGAGTACTCCAAGTGGTCGAATTTTGAAAATGAAGGCTCAAAAAACGGGATTGTTGAGGTTTGTGTTGTGAATTGCCATCTTAAAAAAAAAGTAAAATTTCCTGTAAGAATCACGCATAAATTCTGTCAAAATCATGCTTTGTAAATTCGCTCATAAACTCATGCTGCATGAATGGAACTGTTTCCTTCCCGCCACCAAACATTCTAAACTTCTGGAGTTCAAAATTGGCCGAATTTTTTCGCCAATTGCTCAATGCTAGGATAAATTTCTATTCAATTCTCTTCAATTTGAACACAAATCCGAAAATTACGATGATTCTCCATTTCAACCTTGAACTGAACTGTTCAGTCCAAGCAAGACGAACAAAGCTACTGAGTTTGAACAATCGTGGACAGTCGAACGTGCTAACAAGAATGTTCTCATGTAGTACTCAAGGGTACGCAAGTACGCAAGGGTGAGGACTAAGATTGGAAATTTCAGAGGGGACAGAGAGTATCTACACTAGACCTATCATCATCAATCCGTGTTGATGGTAGTTTAGTGATGCCTACCGTGCAATTACTCATTGAACAGAATAAACGAATGAACATCACAGAATTACCAGAAAAGTGGGGCAAACAACGTAATTTGTAGAACTTTTCCAATATTGTCTCCTAGGTGAATCGGAGATATTTATGAAATTTGCACGAGTTCTACTTTTTATCGGTAAAAGTTATATTCAATAAACTTACACCCAGAAATAAACATTTTTGGGTCTGAGCATAACCCGTGAAAAACCCTGTTAACCCTTCAGCTCCGAAGCCCACGATATCAGGTCAAATTAGATGTAACCTGGAGCCGAGGCCCTCCTTTTGGCGGAAATTGGGGTGTGCTGGAGCTGAGGCCCTCTTTATCGCGTTTTTATCTTTAGTCGAAATAACTATTCTCCAAGGACTTCCTGTAGGAGTGGAGAAATATATCACAACAAGTCTTCTTCTTTATATCATCCATCATCGTATTAGTTCTAAAGCTTCCCGATAGATGACGAAAAGACTGTCTTTCTGCCGTTTTGTCATGAAGGGTTGAAGAATGTTCCGGCTGCAGGGGGCGCCTGAGGTCGAAGGTGGTTACTTTGCGACTCAGGGGCGCACGAGCGTCCAGTAACCAAAAGGTTAAAAATGGTACATTCAGTCGAAAATGAGGAGGGCAATACAAAACGGTAGATCCATTCCAATAATGATGTACAAGAATGTAGGATAATTGTCAGTGGTTCGGTGCTATATTTGCTGACCTCGGGTGGTCAACACTCATAGTTTACTGGCAAATTAATGGACCAATTTTGATAGTAAACAATTGTTATTTTTGTATATTTATTTACAGTGGCGAAAGCTCAAGCTCCGGCGCCCCCAACAGGACATGTTCAGCTCGGACCGCAAAGAAACTGGACCTACAACTCTTCGAATTGCTAGCGACGGCCTCCTCCGAGACCCCCGCCCCCCAAAGGCGCCCCCTGAAGGGTTTCTTCGCTTCTGCTTCTCAGTTTTCCCGTTGGATCCAGAAAGCTTCAAGCCGAATGGAAGGTATCGCAGTCCCAGACTGTCAGGGAGGATGTGGAGCCGCAACGTCACATGTTTGTATGTACGCAATTCCTTCGGTATGGAAAACAACCAAGTCGTCGATGTAAGCTACGCGAGCTATTTTCGCTACTTACAGAATTACATACCTATATAAAATGTTCTTCCATCGTCAAAAGAATCTCGTGCCATCGCCGTTTTTCTGCAAATCTACTCAGGATGAAACGAACGTCCTCTTGAAAAACAAAAATAAAACGAAAATTCGAGCATTAATAAATAATTATTATCAGGCAACTTATATCCGCTCTAATATTCTTACTTCGTTCATTCTTCATTCCAAAAATATTGCTGACACCTAATTACCATTATCTGCGTTTCATTGCTGCGCTCTCTATCCAAAACCCCACTTTTACCAACCTTTTGGTTGGTTCATCCGGCTACACGTACACTTCAGGATCGAAATCCATCCGTGTTTTGTCTTATATTTTAATTTAAATATAATGAAAATACACAATGAAATAGAAGTGAGTGGGAGAAATTAATTTTTACAGAGTGCTTTACTTCATTTGGCAGTCTAGAACATCCAGTTTCAATTCTCTTTTCATTCTCAATTCACTTTTCATAATCGAAGATGTCGTCAATATTATCAAGATGTCTAGCGATACTTCTCGTTCACATTTCTCTCAACTTTCCCTTGAGAGGATTAAGTCTGGTAAATTTTTCAAAGCTCTGTCTGTTTGTGATCGTCAATTCGTTCAAATAGGTAAGTAATAATAATGTTGGGCTAGGCTAAATCTTTCTCCGTTTTCAATTTCATCGGAGGCGATCACTGCAGTATTCACCCTTCCCTGAGAGCTCTTGAGTGCTCTTTGCAGCATTCACCTCATGAAGCTCTTGCTTGAAGCTCATGAAGCGCTTACTTGGTGCTCATGAAGCTCTTTCTTGCAGCTCATGAAGCTCTTGCTTGCAGCTTATGAAGCTCTTGCTTGAAGCTCATGAATTTCTTGCTTGAAGCTCATGAATCTCCTGCTTGAAGCTCATGAAGCGCCTGAATCTCTCGCTCGAGGCTCATGAAGCTCTTGCTTGAAGCTCATGAATCTCTTGCTTGAAGCTCATGAAGCTCTTGCTTGAAGCTCATGAATTTCTTGCTTGAAGCTCATGAAGCTCTTGCTTGAAGCTCATGAAGCGCTTGCTTGGTGCTCATGAAGCTCTTTCTTGCAGCTCATGAAGCTCTTGCTTGCAGCTTATGAAGCTCTTGCTTGAAGCTCATGAATTTCTTGCTTGAAGCTCATGAATCTCCTGCTTGAAGCTCATGAAGCACCTGAATCTCTTGCTTGAGGCTCATGAAGCTCTTGCTTGAAGCTCATGAAGCTCTTGCTTGAAGCTCATGAATCCTTGCTTGAAGCCCGTGAAGCTCTTGAGAGCTCATTGCACTATTCACCCTCCCCTGAGAGCTCCTGAGAGCTCATTGCATTATTCCCCTCATGAAGCTCTTGCTTGAAGCTCATGAATCTCTTGCTTGAAGCTCATGAAGCTCTTGTTTGAAGCTCATGAATCTCTTGCTTGAAGCTCATGAAGGTCTTGAAGCCCGTGAAGCTCTTGAAAGCTCATTGCAGTATTGACCCTCCCCTGAGAGCTCTTTTAGTAATTTCTCGTACAGTAATTGTTTCGCGGTAAAGTAATTTCCAGTAGGTAAAAATATTATCTTCCTTCCCCGGTCAACTACGCGAGTGTCGTTTCGAAACAGAGTTATGTAACTAGTATTGTAACCAAGAAGTAGTCAGAATACAAGCATGCTTGTTTGGGGATTCGCCCAGGTAACAATTATAACAACTATTATAACACTAAGTGCGATTGTTGGCAATTGAAATTTGATATTGTTATATTTTTAGACAATCTTAAATTCGCTGAATAAAGAACACACTAAATAATGGTTCCCTGACGTTCCCTACTATTCCATAAACACATTTCTAAATATTACTCAAAACTAAAATTTCTAACGCCTGAAACTTCACTCAAATCAGGGGTTTTGTAGAAATTACTAATCCAATTTCCAAAGAATTGTGACTTATCGAAAGTAAAACGTATTCCATTGGAACTAGTTTGAATCAACATACGATATAATTGGTGATTTTATTTCTATAGTCGCCATTTATTCATTATTTTTTTCGTATCGATCGATTTTCTACATGACTATCTTTTAAATAGAATACATTTTTCGAGTGAAATTCGAGTTCCAATGAAATGTTCACATTTCAAAAACCCCTCCATTTCGTCCCCATTTTCCCCCGTTCGTTTTATGACAGAATTTATTAGTTTAAATTTTACTAAACGAAAAATGTACCGTGAAGAATATGAGTGAGCTTCTTTACTCGTGAAACCTGATAAATAGTGTTGATAAACCTTGTTAATTCGACAAAAATGAATATCTAGTCTGAAGAAGTGCAATTTTTCCCGCGAAAACTATTCTAGAACATATATTTCGTTATAGGGAGTCCCTCAGTGAACATGAACGGACAAGTCTGTAAATTCGTAATGGCCTTATTAATAATTATCATAGACTATTTTTACAAATAAGAAGCACTGGGATTGGGTTAAGTAATCATGTGCTGTGTTCAGCTTGATGATTAGTTAGGTATTTACATAAAGTGGTTTAAATGATAAATAAATTCAGTACTTTACCATTCCTTTCACGTTTTCACCTTTGGTAACCAGAACATTTTTAGAATATTCAAACATCGTAATTGTGTTAAAATAACTTGATTAATGTGTTTTTGGGATTCCAAAACTTATATCCTATAATGTTACCTACAATCAATTTATTTGGAACAGACACAGTTGTGTGTCTTTGAATAATCTCAGTTCATGCTGGGAGTAAGCCCCATCAGGACCCCGTGTGTGAATCTTGAATGGATGTTGATGTACAGTCAACACCGGGGGTTTGAAAGCTAGGGGGATGACGTCCGAGTTTGACAACAGCGATGTTTGGTGTTGAGGGGTAGAAGTTCATGATGGATACTAAAGTGGCTTTATAGTGTCCAGCAAAATGCAGAGAATAGATTGTGAGCCAAACCGTGAGTACAGGTGAAACAAGTTAAAGAGGCGCAAATCTCAGCTCCACCCTACCTGCGCTGAAGGTTCATTTGCCATCTGCCGTAATTGGGCTGAACCAGCTGAAAAAGGGAGGGTTTACCTGCGCAAACTTTTGGTGGATTTGCGCCTCTTTAAACCTAGAACGGTACACTTCAAAACTGGTATGTTGTTAGTACACTACGTAAAAAGGACGTTTTGGAGCTACACTTCGAAGAAATTGGTTTACATTGGAACAAACGGTATATTCGGATTCAGCGTTGAATCACCCACCAAATCGGTTGTAATTATTCTTTGAAAATTCGCTCATCAACTCATGCTGCATGAATGGAACTTTTTCACTACCATGTAGGCATGAGGCATGAAAAAGTTACGGAAAATTTACGTTTATTAGTACACTACGTAAAAATGACGTAGTGTACTTATCAATCAACAAAATCAATGTGGTCTAATTAATCACAGGACACCTTTCCCAGTTTCATACCAATTCACTACTTGGGCAATGAGGAGGGGCGGGGGAGGCAAAACTTCCCCATTCACATGTAAAACTCACGTAGTGTACCATTCTAGGGTTAACACCTTCAGTGCGGGAGCCGAAATTTTGTCAACCCTACCACCCTGAACATTTTTTTGGTGAATAATTCGAATAATGCTCTCACTCAAAAAAATAAGCGTATTTTTTAGTTCACAATTCGACGTGAGCTTCGGTGTATACTGACAGCCAGGGTCGTACTGAATAGATTGTGAAGAGAAACAGGGCTTCCAAGCGATCGGGTGGGGAACTACGACTCCCTCCTCAGGGACAGGTGTGGGGAGGGAGACAGGCGCTTAAGTGCCCTCCCGCTCAGTGTGAAGACTCGTAGGGGCGCTTAAGCTCCCCTCCGCACTAAATGTGTTAACGTGTTTTACCTCTACCATGTGTTTACTGGAAACTTCTGAGCTCCAAAATTCGTCAATGTCAGGCAACTGGCAGGTTGTCCGAGAGGTTAGCGTCTGGGATTTTGTGAAGATTCCTCTTGAAGTCCTGAGCATCGAGGTTCAAATCCTGGCTTTGACACCTAATTTTTTTGCCCTGGCCGCGGCCACTAGCTAGTTCAATTGCTCATCACTAGGCACAGGCCGATCAAACATGGGTTGTCCCCCCTCGCCCTAGCTTTCATCTCAATTACTTCATGTTATTCGGTGGTACATAAATACACAGAAAATGACCTCTATAAGTCGGACGAGTTCTGTAAATTACCATTTTCATGCGTTTTTGTGGTTCTGTATCATGCATTGACAGTTCCGATAAAATCCATCCTTCCTCTATAATAGTCTTCCAGGGTCGGTTTTGTGATGTAACACCTTCATTTCTACAAAAATATTTTTTGTGTGTAATTTACTGCATTATTCCAGGTGCATTGTTGTAAGTCAAACCTTCGCTTTTCCTTAACCACTCTTTGTATATGGATTCGTACCTTTCTGCATCTGTTGAAGTAATGTACATTAGATAATATAGGTAGGTAGTTCATGTGTCGTGATAATATCATAATGTCGTTCTTTTTACGAACTCAGAGCTTTTTATTTATCTACAAGTTGCCAATATCGAAATAAAATCGGGCTTAGAAAATAATTGGCTCGACTGGAAACCTATTGTTAACGTTTCACCGTACGAAAACAGTGTTATTATCGCACCTTATTAATGATCATATTTGACATAGCCAAAGAAATAATGTGACAATGTATCATAATAATTATTATATACCATGATGTACAGTATATGTTGAAATGTTAGTTGTCCCCAAATATGTGAACATGATGGTGCTCCATGTCAAATACGTAGGAGTACATGATTTTATTGGTACATGTTTTTGATCTTGGGGTGTCACTTTGGATTTTTTTTTTAAATCACAGTGTTACATAGTTTCATTGTTATGAAGTCTCTTTGTACTTACCCTTATTTAGTTTAGCCGGTCAAATGTGATTGTTTGAAGGAAAAAAAAACATCATCTTTACCCTACAGTATAGTTTTTGGTACGCGTTTTAGTTTAACTGTTGCTAATTCTAACCTAGTCATTAAATAGTGAAAAAATTGTCGATCGCTTTCAATAGCGAACTGTTGTAACTTATGCTTTATTTCATTTAAAATATATTTCGGGTGAAGTCGAAGTTGTAAGGTATGAGAGATGATAAATAAACCTTAGGTGCCTTTGGTCTCCTAATAATCATTTTGAAAAAATATTTAGGATCATAATTGGGGGTATTTTCAAATCCGAGTCAAGTTACGTTTCTATTTGTATGCAATTACACTACCTTACTGACTATTGCGGATTGGATCAGTGGTTTTGTCATGGCGTTGGAAAAGCCTGTCCCATGATAAGAAGATAAGTTCTTAATGAAAGGTAGAGGTTATGTTCTCCATGGATATTACACATCACTTCTTGATGATACCGTACTATACTGATGGTAACGTCTTGTTAACGTACTACTGATGGTAACTAATCTTGATGGTAACGTACACTACTTGATGGCACTTTGTCATGGCGTTGGAAAAGGCTGTCCCATGATAAGAAGATAAGTTCTTAATGAAAGGTAGAGGTTATGTTCTCCATGGATATTACACATCACTTCTTGATGGTAACGTACTATACTGATGGTAACGTCTTGTTAACGTACTACTGATGGTAACTAATCTTGATGGTAACGTACACTACTTGATGGCACTTTGTCATGGCATTGGAAAAGCCTGTCCCATGATAAGAAGTTAAGTTCTTAATGAAAGGTAGAGGTTATGTTCTCCATGGGTATTACACATCACTTCTTGATGTTAACGTATGGATGCTACAAGTTTGATAGACCATTCTTGCCTGCTCCATTAAGGCAAAAGGTTTGTTCCAGCGAGCAAAAGTTATTCAACCAGTTGAACGTATGTTGGGAGCCTTCCTGTGGTTTGAGTTGAGCAACCCGAGGACAAGTTTTTAGCCAGAATGTACTCCTGAATTGTTTTCCAATGGCGTCAAGTTTATAATTGAGTTGTTGTGAACGAAAGCTCATCCTTCAGCAGAAATGAGAGACAGACACCAGGTCTTCGGTGGCCGAGGTCGTTAGTTGGTGAGTTATTGCGGAATCCATCAGATTTCGCTGTGACAATAAGGTTCGAACCCCCTCGAAGTTCCTTAATTTTTTAACGATTTCCCGTCCACAACAGAGTTATCAACTTTCATAACCCAATCGTTGGTGAGTTATGAAAAATAACTCAAGATAACATGGCGTAACCTTCCAAAAAAATCTTTATTCACACGTTTGATTCACGTCAAAGGATTTGTAACCTCAAAATGTGCCTGTGTTAACATTATAGGATTCGTTTTTCGCACCATCTGTCTGAGTAACCGCGTTTCAGCAGCTGAGTTTTTTTTTGGGTTAACTACTCATAATTCATCCCCACCCTTTCGGGTTCTCGAAATTAACTTAACTCAACCAGTTATGCTCTGCTGGAACAAACCTCATAGAAGATAGGTTCATAAGAAAGGTAGAGGCTATGTTCTCCGTGGATATTACACATCTTTTCTCGATGTTAGTGTATGGAATGTATGGATGCTACGAGTTTAATAGATCATTCTTGCCTGCTCCATTAGTAACCAAATCAACCATCAATGTTCTGATATTTTGAGGTGAATTGTTAAGAACTTCTTAATATAATAAATTATTTTCTATTTGGGACTTTCCTATAAAAATTAGTGTTTGTTACCCAAATGTTACTGCAAATCAGTATTGAATACAGCCAAAATAATATTTGTAATTGGCAGTTTTGTGGAAATATAGATTGACAAAAACCACTGATTTTCGAATTTTCACCCAGTGATCTTCCTCAAGGAGATGAGTTTCCCTAAGATTTACATATATCCTAAATGTTGGCCACCGTATTCTGGCTGTTGATTTATTTACCTTGATAGAGCGATCGTCGATATTGATCAGCCAATTTTTGTATCATGAAATGCAACCTCAAATCTGTGAAAAATAGCACATTCTACTGTACATAGCTACCAGTGTATTAGCAATTTAACATAATACATCCTTTATTGTACATACCCTGTATAAAATTATATTATGTAAATATGAACAAGTTTTCTTGTATACTAACTGAATGTATATTGTGTAAACGACGATTCGTATATAATTTAATTCATCAAGTACCTAGGACTATACCTACCATCTTGATTCACCACTCAACATAATACAGAGCACAGACCGTCTGTATATTTTTGTTGAATTTCTTAATTGGTAAAGATTGAATACCTACTTGGTAAACTGTATCCATGAATAAAGTTATTAATTTTATTGTTATTCATAGTTTGTGTACGTTGGTTGTGCCCCTTAGTTTTCCCGTTTGGATTAAAAGAGAAATAGAGTAAGAATGCCCTAAGCCCAATTTACTGCAAAGGAACAAAGACAACTTTTAATTTTGATGAGGAATATTTCAAGTTGAATCTTTGGTTCAATTAGGTACTACTCTCCAGTCTAAATTTGTATTATAACTGACTCCCAGTTGTAAACAGCCTTCAAAAACATTCGCAAAGGATAAGTTATACCCGTACATGAGTATGATCAGAATCTCGAATCCAAATGGGTAGAATGAACATGATTTAATCCATTAAAGCCCTTAACTATTCATTTCCGATTTTTTTGGTGAAATTTTGGATTCTGTCTCCAATTGTCTTCTAATATGTGGGAAAAATAAGGAAAAAAATGATTTCACCAATTTTGTACAAAATCTCGCATGTATCCATATGGACCCCGTGGGCCCACAAAGTACTTCTTCAAATGGAGTAATAATAAGGTTGCATTCTATTAAATGTACAACACTTATACCATCAGTAAGTCTTTATTCATCAGTATTGGTATGTTTCACAGAATCATAATTCATAAATATGAGTAGCAAATCGTTAAAAAATTATTTAGAATCAGGAAGAAAAAATCAATTCAAGTGAAAATCAATTAAAATTGAAGTATAATTGTGATATAAAATTCGCATACTTTCGTCGTAAACCAGATCTTGTACCGACACAAAGTTATTTAAACAATTTTCTTGGATAAGGTTCATCAGTGGTCGTAGCTTTGTAAATTATCAGATTTTTATCAATTTATTAGATTGTTGTCTGCACAGTGTAGGTGTTTCATTATCGTGAAAAATCGTGATCTTCTCTTCGCTTTACATACCATTTCATTCCTGACATCTTCCGCCTTCTCTCAGTAGTGACGCTTTGAAGGGAAGATATCGTGAGCTACTGAGGATCAATATCCCAATGAAATATTTCATTTCTTCCGATGTTATTGCAGAATTT
>JAEMON010000005.1:16712422-16737275 GCA_030264115.1 Lygus lineolaris
CCCCCCCCCCCCCCCAGTCACCACTCATTGTAAAGTTGAGTATTTCCCGACTCAATAAAAGTAATCGGTTGTTGTACTAGGCGATGTTCCTTTCTATTAATAGTTTGAGTCAGAACCGAAGCGTGCAAAACCATGTTTCATGTTCCCCTGCTACTGTACAAAATCTGTAGAATTTCGCAATTTTTACTTGGTTGGTTCAAAAATGGCACAGGAAACGAAGGAAGAAGAAAACACGTGAAAACTGAAAAAGAAAAAAACTAATGGGAAAATCGGATGATATATTTACTGACGTATTTTAAAACGGAATCCAAGAGAAAACGTCAACTTGTGAAAATGGTCTACTGCTTTTTTTTATAGCTATAAGAAATGTTGAATATGGTTTGGAGGATGTTGATCTAGTAAGAAATAGGATATGTCCAAATATAAAGATGTCCACATTTTGGAAAAGGGGCCAATTCGCTTGGGAAGACGGCTAAAATAGTAGTAGTACCTACCCTAGTAGTTTAATTTGCTACTATGCCGTATTAAAAGTTCGAGTTATCGAGGTCCGGTTGTTCAAGGGAAGGTTTCCTATTAGGACAATTCAGGCTTCTGTTGGTACGTACAATTAACCTACGATAATATATGATGAGAAAGTAGATAATAATGAATGATGGAGAGAACAACGTTGGCGAAACACGTTTTATCAGGGAGAAAATAATTTATCGACAAATCTTTCTAAATTTTGCACCACTCCAAATACGTATATTATTTTTTTGTGACCGCCCCCCGAAAAAATACCCAGTAATAATGATAATAATAATATTTTTATAGATACCGGTTATATTGTACCCTCATCGGTATATAATTAGTTGTTCTATATCGATGATCTACATCATATAAGTCGTCATCGTATAGGTTAATCAACTAAGTGTATGAGTTGTTAACTTCAACAACGTACTAGGGATGCGACTAACTCTGTACAATAGTCAAGTATCCTCGTACTAACTTGTACTAACCTACCACAACAACCAAAGATTCCAGTCGTGTATCGCAAAAACGCTCCGACATGGTCGAACGGCACCTCCGATCGCATTGTCACGACTTTTAGGTGGTTTGAATCAAACAGACGGTGAAGAGTCTAACAGTTTGTCTATTAGACGATTGGCTAATCTAAAGTTTTTTCCCACAAAAGCCAATGAACCTCATGACAACTGCTCAACAGATTTGGTTCACTAACAGTATTTCGGTTCGAGTTCTCGGTTTTCGATCCATCCACTTGCTCGTAAATACTAGTACAAATAAGTATACACAAAATAAAATAATCATTCCGTCGTAGCAGGGGTGAGGGTGAGAGGCGACTCGGATTCTTATATGATAGCATATTCTACTAATCGTATTACAATGTTTGTTAATTTCAAACATTGTCGATTGATTGATTATGATCATACCGGGTAATTAGAAACAATAGGATGTTTGGCAGCTTTGCTTGCGGCATCAAAAATATATTTTGTAACAGTAAAAACTGCAACGTGTCTTCAGGGTTCTTAAATAATCCCCCCCCCCCCCCCTTGTAACAATCAAGCAATCTCTTCCCCATATTAATTCAGAGTATGCAGCCAAGGTTCAAGTTAGTGGTTACGAACACATTGGGCCTAAAAAGTCGTTAATGTCACATATGGCTTATTAAAATCGTTGTAAAGCAAATTCCTACTATCTATACAGCATGAAAACTAACATAACCCATTGTAGGTATCTAATTATTTTATAACTCGAATATTGGCAGGCTGAGAGCACATTCATGTCCAAGAGAAACTCGGTGGTGATACCGCGATAAAACTAATATTAGGTGCCTACCTCCTCCTTGTCTTCTGTAGGAATTCTACACTTTGAACCTCAAAATTTGATTCAGCGCCCTTCAAAACCCCTGATGCCAATTTTCAGCTTGAAATTACGGCTGGTTTGCCCGGAAAATGGGATGAAAGGGAGTGCGTGACGTCAAATAGGTTCAAATATTACAAGACCCATTTTCGGGAACTTTCAATCGTCGGATACCCCTCATATAGCACCTTTTTGGAAAGCCCTCGCGAGCTACTTGCGATGTAGCTAAGAATCTATAAAATTATCAATTGATTGTACGTAATTACCTATCCCACTGTTATTGGGGTGATTGCGAACATCAGAAGTATTTACGAGCGATTATTCATAAGTAGGTACAACAACTATCTGCATCACAAGGAGTCAATAGTCAGTAACAAGTTGAAATCGAACAAACGTAGTAAAGTAAAAACGTGTTTCTTAGCGGCATATCGTGGATCATAATAATATTCCTAATCATGATCCATTAATAGTCGATGGAATTTAAATTTGTTCTAAATTACTTCAATTCACCCAACCAGTTTGACTATGCTGCCATATTTTTGTTAGAGTCATCTAGGTATGAATGGATATGTTATGCTACGAATGCTGCTTATGACAAAACGAGCTATTTATTTAACAAATTAATGAAATTAATATCGTGCGTAAAACGGTCCATCTCCCCTAGGTCCTGGCAGTACCTTTCTGAAACATGGAATAATAAGATTTTAGACGTATATAGATCTCACGCTGGTTTTTTTTATACGATATATTTCAGCTACTTTACAGGCATCTTCAGGTAACTATTTTATTTTCACATTTTCATTAAGGCAGACTTACAAACATCATCAGGTTCATGCTCTCATCAAAGGAACAACAAAAACGAATTGACCCCTGACTAACCAAACCAACAAAAAACAACTTGACTTCACAACTGACTCCATTTTATTATTGGTTGTAGATAGTCGGGATTCAGCCAAAAAAAAAAGGTGGCAAGGAATTACATAAATTCACTACATTTCAACTTTTCGGGTCGCACCGGACCCATCTTCAGGAACAATCTAATAGCAGTCAAACCCACAAAGCAATCTTTAGGATTGCAAGTCTAAATAAACTAACTAAACACTAAACTAAAAAAGAAGGAAAAAAGGCAAAATACCTGTAAGCAGGATTAAGCACACAAGATGTCGAAGTAGAAAAACAGTAGGTACATTGGTAGGTCTGTCATAACAAAAATGAAGGCATGCCAAAATAGGAGTACGTACGACCAACCATACATAAAAAAATAGAGTAAAACAGCAGTAATTAAAAGCGCAGATAAGTATCTCATACTCACCTTGCCAGACCAAAAAAAAAAACCTAAAAAAGGCAAGCAACTAAAGGACTTACAAGACCCCTCCACAACCACTAGAAAAAGAAAATACCACAACAGTATCAATCACAAGTTCAAGATTGAAAAAAAGCAGGCATGTATGTATACATTGTATACATTAGGGTATACATTGTATACATTACATACATATACATTACATACATACAATGTATACATTGAATACATTGTATTACATTGTATAGTACATTGTATACCTGCCTATACATTGTATAGGCAGGTTCAATCCTATATAAATATATATACCTACTGTTTTCCTACTCTGACAATTTGTGTGCTTATTCATGCTTACAGGTATTTACCTTTTTTTGTTTCCTTTTTTTAGTCTAGTGTTTAGTTAGTTTATTTAGACTTGCAATCCTAAAGATTGCTTTGTGGGTTGACTGCTCTTAGATTGTTCCTGAAGATGGGTCCGGTGCGACCAGAAACGTTGAAATATAGTGGGTTTATGTAATTCCTTACCAACCTTTTTTGGCTGAACCCCGACTATCTACAGCCAATAGCAACTATGCAGCCGACGAACTCTACCTCTTGTGACTCCATTTTAACTTCTTCACAACTGAATGGTCAGTTGTGAAGTCAAGCTATTTTTTGTTGGTGTGTCAAGTTGTTTTCAGGTTGTTTTTTGTTGGTTTGGTTAGTCAGGGGTCTATTTGTTTTTAGTTATCCTTTGATGATAGCACGAGCCTGATGATGTTTGTGAGTCTGCCTCAATGAAAATGTAAAAAAAGTTGTTACCTGAAGATGCCAATAAAGTAGGCGAAATATAACTTATACAAAATCCAGCGTTGGAACTATAAGTCTAATATCTAAGACCTACCTGTTATGGAGTTCCTCAAATTGAGAAGTGAAACCATAAAAACATTGATTATTAAGATTAAAAAAAAAAATCTATAATACGGTACTTAGAGACTCATCCATAAATCTGAGTTTTCCAATAAATTGGGAAACTCGGGAGAAAATTCAGGGTTTGGAGGAGGAGCGGAGATACTTAAGAGAAGGTACCCAAAACGCTCCTACTGTGCATCAGTAAGAATTCTGCCTAGAGCTTAGCAGTTATATGAAAATACGCAAGTTTTGAGTTCTACGCTATTTTTCAACAGTATGTTTAACGAAAATAATAATAATGCATTAAACTTATCAATACTTCAACCCATACGTCATACGTCAGCCTAAACATCAACCCAAGAGCCATTTAGGTAGGTATTCAAATGTGAGTAAATGTCCAACTTTAAACATTCTTTAGGTATGTACGTACTCTTGTTTATTTTTGGTTATTTATACCGTATTCAACTCATAAGATTGTTTTCTACGAAAACCAGACACTAGTTACGTCCATTAATACCGGAAATGTTCATATTAAATTTATTATGATTGAAACATTTCACAACATAATAACCTCTTTGAAGCTGACATTGTTTTATTTTCAGTAGTGGGGGAGGATCTTCTCATTCCTTGATGCATCAAAAAGAGATGATGTAAGTTAGTGTTAAATCTAAAACTTTATTGAATTTCCGATTTCCTCCTCCTCATCCTTCTACATTTTATTGAACTACGGTAACTGACACAATTATTCCAGTTCTAAACTGTAACTAACAATCATTGGTGAAAACAAAGTCGCTTTATTTGGGATTAATTTTGGAATAATTGTATCTTTATGGTTTCTGGCTCTTTCGATTTTCAAAACTGTTCGTTTTTATCTTCGTCTTTCCTTAATTTCTTGGTTTCTTCGTAACGGTTGAGTGACGCTTGTTCTCCCTCTTCATCTCAGTCATTCTTCCTAGAAAGTACCTAGAGATTGCATGCTATTCTATTGTTCCAGAGTGGTCCCTAGTGATTACTATAAATTCTATTTTTACATGAATTGTAGGCAGGTAGAAAAAAAAATTTGTCGAAAATGCGTATACCATAAATACGATCAGCCGGTTTCGTGGGAAACCCAGCTTTCATAGAGTTGCCCGTCACTCGCATTTTTTCTTGACTGCTGCATTCAACTTTTTCGAAATAGAAATCCGTACTGACTCGTAGGTGTACATCCTACAGGTACAATTGGCGCATACGCAAACTCAAGAAGACATCTACGAAGGAGCGCATTCCTACCCTGTGGGATACGTGATCCCGAGAGTCACAGCGAGAAGTGCGCATGCGCAACCGTACTTCGCCCATGTCCCGCGGACCCCTGCTGAATCGCCCCAGGATAATGTTGATATGTCAACTGCAGTTTGATCTAACCGACTTATCGACTTCACTAGCAGCAAGACATTAATAACAAAAATAGTGTGTTAAAAATAGTCAATGTAAAAATAGTCCTATTTTGGTTGATAACTACTGCGGGTATATTCGAATTAAAAAATGGCATTCATCGGTCTGTGATTGATTTAATATTTTTGGCAATACCAAAATTGAACTAATTGTATTTCAGTGTCATTTCACAACTTCCTGTTTCTGAATTGTACATGAAAGCTGGGATTTCCATTGTCCTAAGAATGCATCAATAAGTTCTACTAGTTGCGTGGACTGCTTTCTTTGGTTCAAATTTCTTCCTTCTCTCTCGTATTTAAATTTCTAATTAAATCTTTTTGGTTCTGTGGGATGGAAATTTCAACTTTCACTTTTACCTTCTATAGTATACATCCGGATTATGACTATTTTTTTTTTTGTCTACGACTGCTGATCTTGAGCTATCCGTGTAATTTTAGTTATTGACTTTTCGTATCATCACTAAGATTCCAGTGAATTATCGCATTTTTCGTTGGTTCCTCCTCGAAAACACTGAAGGAACTTTGGACGCATAAGGTGGTGGTAAAGGGTCGTTAAATCATACGATAATGCAATGTTGTCACTTTTTGATACTGTCAAACGATGGTTTCATTCGCATTATTTTTGTTTCCCTAATTATTAACAGCCTGTATTATATGAAATTATTTATTTATTATTTATTTATCAAATTGTTTATGATAGGGTAATAGGTGACGATTTACAATTATTGTAGTTATGTACCTATATGAAGAATGTGTTATCAATCAGCTATTGTTGTGAGATGGGTTGTTGATATTCCCAATATGTACACAAAAATAACTGTACTTTCCAAAATACAGCACTTGTCAAAATTGTTACCTTTCAAATCAAGCAAGCCCCTTTTCGAATGTTAATTTTCTATAAATTTCGAACATAAAGTTTGCCATAGTCAACATTTTCCGTCGTTCATAACTGGTACCGTAATACTATTAACCATTATCACGAGGATTATTTACGTTATTTTCTACATTGACTCATAGACTAAGTTACGAGAAGTGGAAATTTTGAATTTCATTTGAAGGTTTTTTTTTCAGTTATAGGAAAATCGATTGTATCCGTAGAACATCTGGTGCTAGGCATAGAAACCCGCAAAATTGCTATTTTGGGGGTTTTAACGCTGATTCCGCCCTTCAGGATATTTAGGGTCTTCAGGGTATTTACCCCAATAGAAGGTGAGGAGTTTTGGAACTTGGTTTTACTTGAGAGAAAAATAAGTCAATCAAAATCGTAGGAGTGGTTTTGGGAGAAAAGCTAAAAATGAAATAAGTAAGGTAGGTAGTGAGGTTGTTTAATAAATGAAAAACTTGAATTAAGAGGCCTCTAACGAACCTGAAAAGTCACTTTAATCCAAATGTTTATTTAAATAATCGGAACATTATTTACAAAGTAGATACTTAGGTACATATGAACAGCAATTGACAATATATCTATTGTCTTTTTCATCTAATATCACAGACGTTGAATTTAATTAATAACTTATTCAATAGAAAAATTAATATTTTTACTTACGTAGCTATTGTTAATGTTTCCACGAACTGACAAGGATGACAAAAATTAAGTTGGAGTGATTGATGTACACTGTACACTTCTGCAAAACCCAGGTGAGGGCCTGAAGCATGATTTTTCGTAACATAAACAACACTATAGTCGTAAGCAACTATAATATACAATAAAACTTGAATCTTTGATGTTATGTATAATTATTATAGTCGTAAAAAACACAAAAAACATCGTCTCTGTTAGAAGTTGTCAGGTTGAATCTGTCTAATCAGGTCATTTGGCCACGTTGTAGGTAGTGATTGTTTCTCAACTTTTGATACGTTAGAGAATTCTTACCGATGCCAACTAACACGTAGGTAGTACCTTTCATTAGATTCTGCAGACAGGGAAATTAGGTATTGACATATGTTCGGCCTTAATGGACATAATGTGTTCAAATCAATATTATTTCAGTAATTCAGTTATAATTATAAAAATCCAGTCCAAATGAAAATGTCTACAACATAGGCACTTGAGAAGATTGATGATTGATTTTTCGATTTGGCAATAATTTATTCTGACAAATATTTTTCGAGGTACTAATAGTAAAACATAGTAGGTATCAACCCGTGGAAAAGTGGATTTTGCGCCATCACCATCGGATCATTCCATAACTCTTAGATTTGGGATTTCGTCTGTACAACGGTAATAGGTATTTTTTTTTTAGTACAATTGCTATTACTGTACAACTGTCTTTTGAATAACGTTTGAATATTATTGGGTTGATGATTACATTGACTGATGATTCCACCAACTCACAATCCAAACTAAAATGCAGTCAATGAAACAGTAAAATTGACACAATTTTCTGTCACCTAAGAGTTTCCCAGTGGAGAATGAATATTCCACCTCACATGCAGCCGAACTCTTCTCGGTGAGTGACATAAGCCCGCTCGAGGTATTCTTCCTTGATGGTGTTAGTAATTGGGTAATAAGCATCTTCTGATTGAGGTGGTACGATGAGTGGTGGATACGGGACCTGAAACCAAAACACGGAATTATTGATGGGTTCTTTAGTTTCGGTGTATTTGTAATATTATATTATTTTTGTAACTCTCCTCAACCCACTGATAAGATGAGTGACTTCAGAAGTTCATTTCTTTCTTGATTATACGCGTTATGCTGAAATTTGATGAAATGGAGCGCCTGTGGGACATCTGGGTGATAAGAATAAAAAGGTGATAATAGCAATTTTTATGTTCGTTTTCACATTTGAAAGGACCAGGGGAAAACCATCAGGGTCCACTGTCACACCCAACAAGATACGTTCTGGAAACTTTGATTGAATTTTTTGTATCGAACAAGGTGTTTTTGAAGGTTTAGGGGATATTTCAATATTTTCTCTTTCCTGTTTTTACATCCAGGTGAACTGAAACTTACAAACCCGATTTTTTCCTCCTGAAGTTTTCCCCTGAAACCTTCATTTGTATCTCTATTTCATTTTTCGATAAAAATAATGTTTTTCACCTTACGTATTTAAGGGGAAACATTAACCCCTGGAGTCACTCTGCTGATTAGTTAAATACGAAATTTCAACGATCCACCCCTACCTACATGATCTGAGCGGTTCGACCTACAGAATCACTGTGTGGATATTGCCGATGGTGCAGAGGTGCTTGAATCAGGGATAATTGGCAAGCAATAAGACTGACTTCCTCTGCTAAATTTGATTTATTTAACAATACATAAGATTGGATACCGGTTTCGACTATATCGTCATCCTCAGTCCAGTATAAGTGAGTGGAGTAAAGCTCGACGTGGAGACTTCAAGATCACAAACTATACTCATCAAATTTAGCAGAGGAAGTCACAGTCTTATTGCTTGCCAATTATCCCTGACCTACAGAAATTGTTTTAGCATCGTTGGAATAGAAAAACAAACAAACATTTCGTGTATTTTGAAATGGATGTGTCATATATACAGAGAATAGGAACCCTAGTTTTCTAGTCTCTCTAGTAATATAAGTAATAACTGAACATGTATTTAATCCTCTCTTAACGTTGTGTACGTTTTGATGATGGTATTATTAGGTACCTACATTATCGAAATCAGATTTCTATCAAACTTTCCACCCTTCAATGAATTCGCTACGGTCTCGTTTTGGGGTTTACGCTTCTTAAACGGCAACACATAATATACCTATTGCTATTATGTACATGGTACCGGAATTTGTTCAATAACCGCCGTCTCATGTGATAATTTCCGAAATAACTAACATCCACTAGCTGATCGCAATAGATGATCGTCATACCTGATAAGAAGTGTCCCAGCACGTAGGGGTACTGACGATGGAGGGAGCCGTTGTGGACTGCTCTTCGATTTTTTGCCTCTTGTTTTTGTACCTGCGGTTTTGAAACCAAATTTTAACTTGTGTCGACGTCAGCTTGATGGAAGATGCCATGTGGTCTCTCTCTGGCGCCGATAGGTAACGTTGTTCCTTGAAACGTCGCTCCAGCTCGTGAACCTGTGACTGGAATAGGTAATTTATTAGGTTGCTAGGTAAAGTTTTGAGATGGAAGTAAAATGCTTTCAAAACCAGAGATGTTCAGCTGAACTTTTTAGGAAAACTCCCAACCAAGTAGAAGAAAAAAACCATGTGTGTGGGAAGAATAAGAAGGTGTTATGTCAATAATATTATTGTGTTGTTAGACGAGTTGTTCTTAATTTATGTGTTGTGTTATGAAGTTGGCTTCTATCCAAATTTTGAATCAGGCACCTATTTTGTTGATCTAAGAATGATTTTTCGGCTATTATGACTGGAGATTGCCAACAAAAATGAGATTGACGAGGTCTTAAGATGAATGAAAAGAAAAAGACATCATAGGAAGCTTTCCTCGTTGAGGATCCGGGGGTTTCGTAATTCCTTCAAAACCGCCAGTCTACTTTCACTTCCTGGAAAAGTGCATAGAAACTTTGTTGAGGATAATTATACTACTGTTGGTAGGATCAATACAAATATTACCTTGTATGAATAATACCCGCCCAATTAATGAAGTATTATTTCTCCTGAATTATTCCATAGTTTCTGATACACACTATAGTGCTTCTTGTTTTCAGTACCTACACGGATTCTACTAGGTATACATTCTGCTATTATCTAATAGATAAAAATATATATAAACCTAAAAACATATTGTCTACGAGTAGAAAGGATCAGATTGACTGCTCAATATCTGACCGGCTCGTTTTCGTGGTTGTTCGTCAGAAGATTAAGAAAAGCTGATGGACGAACTATTTGTATATCTCTTATATTCGTTGATTATTTTTTGTTTGCCCCGAGTAACTGAAGAGATTAACACTAAGGCGGGTTCTAAGATGTGTGAAACTTTTGACATCCCTCTTCCGGCCGGACAGTAGGGAAAGGTTTCACGAAGAATTAAAAACTCGTTTGGTTGGGGTAGAAAGAAGCGTCAGTTTTTGCTATTCTACTCGGTCATTGACAGGTTTTCGGAAGGGATCGCCGAGTTGCATATGTGTTTTTATGTCACAGCTCATTAGCTATCTACACGATCTTGGAGGTCAAGGGTGCGGCTACACATGTGGTGGAGCCCCGGACATGGACAGTCCCTCGGCTTTCTGAAGGATCATGAGGCCAACCTTCCCTGGTTCCCGTTTTGCCTACTAAATCTTATGAAGGTAACCATTTCGATACCACTGTCCACTGAAGATGATTAGTCAGTTAGGTCTCGCTTCCAACGCATCTACCAACCGTTGTTCATGAAGGGTCAAACATATGACTCCATAAATATGTAATAAGACTAGGTATCAAAATGTAGTACTTCTTGACGAATCCACCAGTGATGTCACCGCGCTTCTCTAGGTGAAGCAGATACAAGCAGGAGTTTGCAACATCTTCAAGTCGTGGAAGAAGCCGACCATATTCATGCTGCATTCGCCAAAAACCGAGCACCACTGGGCACATTCATGTGGGTTTGATTTTCTGTTTGCCAAACCATGAGCAGGTGATGTGCTCGGATCGTTGTCAGTTTTATATGCACATCAAAGGGGACGAACATTTTTCAAATGGCGAGCAACAGCCTGATAAAGGCGCGTAAAGATTTCGGCGAACTGTTTGTGGAATGAGGGGTTGAAATGTTCCCGAGGCGTGCACGATGTTTGCGAACCTCGCATGCGTGAAGAGGTGGCGAATACTGAAAGCAAATACGAAGGCGAGTCGAACGGGTTTCGGTGAACAATTCGGTGTTCGGAAAATCCAGCAAGCTTATGGCTTCAATGATGTGCCAGCTGGTATCTCAGTGCAGGAGTCGCAGAATGACATTCGCCGCACCGTAATCGTCGGGGGAACGTCGAATATTCTCCTTGAGCTGCAAAATTGAGTGGAACCTCTAACATTGAAGAAGTTATTATAATCTTGTTGCTGCAACTGGTATCTGATGATGCAGAATGACAAAAAGAAGACAGGAACAATCTACGCACGATGCTAGAATCTCAGGGGACGATCTATAAATCTCAGGGGAAGAAGAAACTTCGATTCCCAATCCTCAGAATCATATCCCTTATATACTCGTAATACATATTGGCAAAACGTTTCTCATTTTATCATCTTTCTATCCATCCGAACACACGCGGGGGGACATGGTATTGTTAGGATGGTAACTTAAAATTAAACGATCCCTATTGTGAATTCAGCATAGTATAAATATGAGCAAAGCGATATAAGTAAATAAGCGCAAATTTGGATTAATTTAAAATCCAAGCCAGTGAATAGAGAGGTACCTGCGTGAAGAGAACTCTTGGTTTTCTTTTGGATTTGATTTTGGTAGATTTTTTGTTAGTCTGGCCATGTTGGATATCCTTCTTCTTTATCGTATGGCTGTCTTCTGTAAGGATCAAAATGGATTGAGTTTTAAAATGTCCTCTCAACGTTAGGTAAAGATACGAGACACCTATTCATATCCCGATAAGTATATACGATCGATATTCATAAGATATCTACCCCAATAAAAACGCAGGAAGAATAATACTTTGGAGAACAAGCTGATTATATATTACTAGTTTCATAGTAGACTCACTTAGACTCAATTCGTCTTTGTATGGAATAGGTATCGAAGAGAGTTGTTGGACGTGGTGAGAAGTGATTGTCGCCTGAGAGCACTGCAAGCTGTTGAAACTCGCCGTCGGAGTGTGAGGAGGGGACGACCACTGCTGGAGCGCATTTGGTGTGTACGGTGGCGAAGAAGAACACGGACCTAGGAAAGAAGTGGTATTATGCTATTATGGGCAAACTATTATGACAATCGACGATCCCAGGAAAATCTACTGTTTGGGCCTGTTTGTGTGGAAAACTAGTAATCCAGTTCTTTAACTTCAACTTCACCGTGTTATTTAAGAGTGGAGATGGAACAGTTTATTCAAACTGTTAACAATCCAAATGTAACATGCACATTATTTTTTCACAATCATAATATTTGGTACCTAAGTAGTTATTAAGCTACTATACCTAAATCAGGTATTTGTTCGGAAGGTAGGAAGAAAAGGAAATATGTTGCAAAATGAGAGTTAAGGGAAATTATGATTCTCTGTAGGGGCTATGTTTTCCCAACACTATTCGAGTACATAATAATATTACTAATTAGCTGCACACGAAAAAATTTAAATTTAAATTTTGAATTTAACGTGTTGGGACCATGGAATGTAAAATTTCGGCGGTTCTGGAAATTTGTGGTAGAATGGTGACTCCCATGAAATAGCAGCAGTATGTTTCAACAAAAAGCTCTCAATTTATCTCAGCACCGTGTAATTTATTATAGTCCCTTCGATTATGCAGTTATCCAAGTTAATAATTAACTATGAAAAAAAAAAAAAAACTATTACTAAAATCAACCTGCTCCTAAAAAATCAGGATATCAAATTTTGTCCATAAGTATTTCTTAACAATATAAGTACTTTTGAATTGAACGAGATAAGAATTCTCCGTGTTGTTGCTGCCACCTGAAATTAAATTTCATTTTTTTCGCATTTTGCGTTCTAGAACTTAGGAAGAATTTTTTCCTTGTCTGACTGTCAGTTTATGGAACATTTGTTGCAATATTAAATAACTAGGTAAGTTTCTTTCCGATTTCATTCATCACGCCATAAGTCCGATCCCATATTAATCGTTTGCGAGTGCGAAAACACACGAAAACGTCCACATGATTTCGTTCGCAGGATAGAGAATGTTTATTCATCAGCACAAATCTTGTTATTGAAATGAAGAAGCACCAGTAGAATGTCCCTCCCAACGTTTTGTTCAATCTACCGTAGCCCAGAAAGGAAGTCCAAGCGTCCTTCCAGAGGGTCTAAAAGATGATAGGACCGCGGGTTGAAAAATTCTACCGTCCTTCCAAGTGATGATTTTGGCGCATTTCCTACGCATGATCCACGGTTTATTCCTGATCGAATTGTCTATGAACTAACAATAATCCTCACCCGAGTTTCCCGTCGGAGTGCAAGGTGGAGTTTCCTGGACAAAGCATTCGCTCATAGATTCGTTCCAGTAGTCCATCTGGTCGCCATAGGTGTTGTAGTCCTCCGTCGGCTGGTATTGCTGGAACGAATACGGCGTCATGTAGCTCATCATACTGGTTTCTGATGACTGAGGGATTCCGGGATCATGACTGTACGGCATACTCAGGATGTCCTTCACGCTGAAACGATATTTTATATTCAAGGATCCATTTTTATGATTTTCAGCGTTCTTTCTTTTCTGATTCAAAATTTGAAGGAATGCCAAAATCGAGCCAAAACTAAAACATGGTGATTCTTCGACAGCTGAGTCTAAAGTTCGCGATCTGATTGTGTCTCAAGAATTATAGCCAGGTAAAGAGTGCCCTAGTCTAAACAAGGTTAAAAATGATCTCTGGCAGTGACCATCTTGATCTGAAACGGAAAGTTAGGGAAACTTCCCTTATTTCTTTATTACGAAAGTGAAAATCATCAGCGGGGCCGATCCGGCAAAAACTAAGCTTTACTCGACATTTATTGGAAGTTTTGCGCTGATTTCATATAATATAAATTATATTATGTACCCTATATTCCTATAACTGAAAAATCAAATTACTGCAAAAACATAAAAAACCTAGAAAATGCATATCCTTGACCATTGGAACCGCCCAAAATTATTTTTTGTATGAAAGAAAAGTTGAAGACCTGAGACTTCTGCGTCAAATGAAACCAATGCCAGGTCACCGACACAGTAACCATGATTTTTCGTGGTTTTCTGTTTCCTCGAATTTGAAGCAAAGCTTATATTAGTTTTGCCGGATAATGACCATTAGGCCCCACTGTGGGATACACAGTGTCAGAAATTCCAATCTAGGAGGACACAATTATTTTGTTCACTATTTTTATAAGAAATTGCGTGCTCACAGAGCTTCTTAGAGTAGTTTTCATGAAAAATCTCTGAAAAACGCGATTTTATAGTATAAAAAATTGCTGAAAATTGTCTTTCCCGAAATCAAGCGTTTAAAACATGAAATGCGCTTGCTCAAGGTTGTTTTATGTTACATATTTGGCTTCTCAACGCTATGGAGTGGATAAGACAAACATTAAAAAAATAATAGCAAGACTCAGTTGTGGAGTTCAGCTAGTCTCATGTCTCTTGTGATGTCTAGGCACCAGAACTTACTGGTTCCACCACGACTATACCAAAAAAGTGTATCGATAGTGGAAAATGTAATGAGAGAAGAAAGGAGAAGAAATGCTTGCATACGAGTCTGCAACACATTGGGACATTTCATGTCAATATTAATAATGTTCCCAGTTTCCCATACGACCAACTTTGTTTGGATGCAGTATTATTTCAATGAGCTCCATATTCGACTCAGCTGATCTGGGAGCTCCATTTTCGACTTAGCTGAGAGAGTAGTACCTCAAAACATTGCGGTAGTACCTCATTGATAATAATCATATAGCCAAATTTCAGCTATAATCATATAGGTACCTACCTACCTCACTTCTACGAATCATAATAATCATTGAGCATATTTCGTTACGTAACGTGACATAACGAAAATTTGGTTGTGTGCCATAGCAAAGACATGAAATGTCAAAAAAAATATATATATAACATACACCCTTCTGAGTACGATATCAACTATATCGATAAAATGGTATGGTATTTCGTACGATTTTACCTATCGGTCAGCGTCAAAAGCCAAACAGGAAACCTGGCCACAAGTATAGTATAGAAAAAGTATAGTATAGAAGTATAGTTCATAGGAAAAACATAATAGTTTGAAATAACAATTGAGTCGCTGATTCCCAAATCCGATTAATCCATATTTTGAAAAAATTGAGTTAGGGGTGTCATTGGATTCAAAATGGTCCCAGCTTCAATTCTGGCACGGTTTTTAGAATCTAAAGTCACAAAAAACTCTCAAACCCCACGAAAAGCGGATGAGTACGGTTGATCCGGTTCCAAAACTCGATAAATAGTGAGCTCTTCCCGGTCCAAAACCCGCTGAATATTTACAGTTTCAAAACACGTCAATAATTAGTAAGTTGAAATCTCGAAGTATATGCTATGTCCGGTTTCATATCCCGGCATTTTCGACATCAACCCATTTTCACCAACCTGTACCCCGTTTTCAAATTAGGTTTTATTTTGTTTACAGTATATTTCCTGACTGTTATCAAAACATTGGGTGCAAAATATCATTCCATTTGCTATGCAAATTGCTGAGGTTCATTTTCAGCCCATTTTTTTTAACCTTGTTAATAATATTTTCTGAATTAACGTTTTTACTTCAGTTTTTCTTGATGATTCAAGACCCGAGCGACTCTTGTGTTCAAATTGTGACACTGGGAACGGCCAGGAAACGATAGCCCCAGCCAGAAAAGTCAAAATAGGTACTTACCTTGTTAATTTAATACCTAGGTACCCTGTTCTTTCCACAATTTTTTCCCACATTTTTTTTCCAATTTTTCAATGGGGCAACATTATTATTGCTAGGTATTTACTCCCTTTTATTTTCATTTCGAATTCCGTCATTTCGAGTTTAGGTTTTCTTTGATATGGATGGAAACTGCTTTGCAGTATCGGTAGAATAGAATTTCGGATAATAGAACTGGGAACAAGCATAATATCATACAAAATGTAATAAAATAAAATATGAGAATATTTTATGAAATGTATTCACCTGTCTAAGTATTTCGATTTCTCCAAGGAATATCTAGGTATAACCACTTCAAATTTACCCGAAAGGACTGCATCAAAATTAAATTAACAAGGTAACTATTTCGACTGAAATTTTACGATTTTTGAGATCAACCAACCAAGTGTTTGACAGAACATAATTTTTTCTAAATTCGAACGATTTGTTATAAATATATTAAATAGGATCATTTACCTGAAAGGTGTAGCTGGAGCTTCATAAGCGTTAGTCCACGGAGTCATCATATTTTCACTGGCTGACAGCAACTGCTTTGATGGCACAACCACTAGATGAAACTAATATCTCTGAGATTTTATGAAAACACTAAGTATTTATTAAAAATTCGACGATCTGATCTGTCAAATACCTCAAGGTTTCCCTAAATTGTTCGAAAACGTCGCCTCTTCAGCTCTAATCTCGAGGGTGTACTACAGATTTCACAGGTCGTCGGGGCCGAAGGAGTCTGAAGAGGTCCGGTACTTCCACCAGAGATGAAAAGATGCTGCGTCTGATGTGGGAAGTTGGGCGTGGCTTCGGACGAGGGGCGGCCAATGAGAGTGCTTGTGTACAGAAATGTAGCAGGTGCCATGAGATGACTATATTCAAAGCTACATCCAGATAATGTAATCAGAATCTTCGATACGGAGCGGCTGATTCAGGTGAGTCAACTATACACTTCATGGTTCAAAATGTTTAGTTCGTACAGTATTCATGTATTTTTGTGATAAATCAACGATTGACATTCTAGACTAATTTAGGTTCGGATGGGCGAATGATACAGAGAAGTGACACACAGAATGATACAGAGACACTCAATTTATTACACATTCAGCAAGTTCCTTGGACTGTGGCAGCGGCTTATGAAATGCGACTCAGAAATTAAGCAGCTTGGATTATGGAATGCAACATGTACCGATGTTTTCAAATATCAGCAGGCCATCGATGGTGGCAAAACATCGGAAACATCGATGCATTCTCCCATTCCTATCGATAAATATTGTTGGTCATTCCCTTGAAAAGGAATCATTGGAACCTAAGTCATTAGTCAGTCGTAATTAATCAAGTTTGCCAAGGCATTCAGCTCAATTTGCAGGAGGATACTTACCATGAATAAAGTTATAAGGACAACTCTGAATGAGCTCTGTGGTAAATAAAATAGAAACATCGATGTATCAATGTTTTATAAATCGACAGATAACCATGCCACAAAACACAGGAACATCGATGTTTTTGAGAAAACATTGATGTTTTGAGAACATCGATGCATCGTTGCCATACCTACACCTACTACGTAGTTAATAGTTAGAATTGACGACAATACAAACGAGTAGTGTGTCTAATGTGACGACTCAATTTGTGAAACGTTTTGACATCAGTGGACAGGGAACTTTTTGAAATTGTATGTGAATGTTCTTACAAAAATTGATATTAACTGAAAATTAGGTCGATGAAGCGTATGTACTGCCGTCGATAATGAATTAAAAATTTGATTTGATCCCCAATCTCACAAAATTTAAAATATACCTACTGACCCAATCGAATTGTACTTTCTGGTTCTTGTATAAAAATTACTATTCACGAATGATTGGTTCCCTCTCTCTTTGATCCCCTCTACTGCACTGTGGGTAGATGAAGAAGGTAGGCACCATTACTTCTGCAGTACCCCTACTCTGCAGGTTCGTCACCTTGCCAACAATCATTATACAAAACCTTAGACAATATTTTGTAGTATTTAAAAAGTTCATAAGGTTAATTACAACCAAGCAGCAAATCGTTGCTTGAATAGTTCAAAAATGAGCGTTGCCCACGAGTCTGATTGGCGTTTTCTTTCCTAAAATAGTTTTTTTAATGGCGTCATGGATCGTGAATAAAAAATAAATATTCACTCTCCGATTATCCTTTGAGATAAAATAAATTTTTAAAATAAACACAATACACACAAATACACGATAGGTACGTCTCCCTCGAAAGCAAAATAGGTATCATCCTCATCTCACTCCCAACTTGAAAGTAAAAAAAATTCTCAGAAAACGCTAAAAAACAACAACAAAAACCACAATTTTATGTTATTCATATTCATGTTTCTTCTGTATTCTGCATTATCCCGAAGTAAATCTACCAACCAACCTCCAATACAGTAGAACAGTTCGGGACGACTACGTCATGTTGAAAATAGAAAATTTGCGTTAAATCAGTTGATGTTTGGCTGATTTCGTATAACTACCTGTATCAATGATTAAAAATAATAAACTGAAATAGGTACTATAGATTCGGTAATATCGTTAGGTAATATAGACAGGTAGCTAATATCGATTCGGGAGTTACAATCCTGTTTTTGCTCTTTTTTCTTTTCAACTCTTCTACCCTTATACGGGAAGCGAAAAGGTTAGTCCTATTGCTCTGGTTCGTCACGAATGTAAGAACACCCATAATATTCTATTTAGTGTTTCATAGCTTAAATCGTACCAACTCATCGAGATAACTTTACATAGGTACACTTGAAATGCCGAGTTCGGGTGCACATCTGCCCCTCTCAATCCCAAAGGTTTCCGAAGGTTTAGATTTGAAAAATTATTACATTATAAACCAAAATTTTATTGGTAAGACAAAAAGACACCAGTAATTAGTACCTATTGTTATTTATATCAGTGCAAATCGTTTGGCTGAATTAAGGAAGTTTAAGGAACAGATGGACTGCAGTTTCTAACATATAAAAGGTCAGGAAGTCAATATTATACAATAGTTATCTACAAAATCAATCAGGTACCTAACAAAATAATGAATATCATAATATCATCTAATTTCGTGTTTAAAGTAAGGATATAGGTATGATCTAATCGCTCACTGCTTCGCATCGAAGTACTTATACCCAGCCATTTGGTTACTGAACAGTATTTTGACATTTTCATGGCTTTGCTCTGGCACACAACCAAAATTATGACATCTCACGACATGTCACGACATGTTACGTAACGGAGTCGTTCTGTATCCATACAAAATGGTTCTACAAAGTTGAAATTCAGTATGCAGCCTCCTTGAGACTCCTTCTTGACAATTCGTGAGGTCCAGATCAGCTGTGTGGCTCCTAAAGCAAAGGAGAAAGTTGAAAGGGAAAGAAGGAGGGGGAGAAAGACATGAAAATGTCCCAATGCGTTGCAGACTTGTATGCAAGCGTTTTATGTTGCAACTGAAATTTGTCTTGGATATGTCTTTTTTCATGTTTGAGCATGTGCAGCAGTAAGATTTTGAGAATCGTGTCGATTTTCGTAGGTATCAATGGGGAATGATCGTGTATGAGAAAATCAATTTTTTTATTCTTGAATCTGACACCCCCCCCCCCCCCCCCCCCCCCCCCCCCCCCCCCCAGACACGCTATGTTAAGTCTGTATCCGCCCCTGATATACATCTTGACATACTTCGTATTGGCAACGGGAATCACGGGCTATTAAGACTCGATTTGGGTCTGATTTGTTAATTTAAAAAATATCAGGCCTACATCGATACCAACAAGGAGAAGACGTTCAACGGTTTATAATGTCCAATTTTATGCCACAATGGAACTTTGGGAGTGCTGGCGAACCACAGTTTTCGAAATGGATGGAAACGATAAAGGTTGATTTTGTGAGGATTTTGAACGTGTGGTCTTAGTTGGTTTTGGATTTGGATCACTTGGTGGTGCGTAAAAGTTTAATCTGTAATTGGAGACTCACGATTTTTTCTACTACTACTATTCCTCTTCCATAAGAGTAAAAGTAGGTATAAGAAACAGCAAGTAAACTTAGTTTGCGGTGAGAGAGTTACCGAGACTCCCTGCTTACTCCGAATGCGCCTCGCCTGTGTTCTTTACTTGGACAATACCTAGGAGCGTATGAGGGAACTGGTGGTCTGGTCAATGTCAGGCTCCACGGCGGTATCTCTGATCTAGAGTAGATTACACGGCTAATGGCCGACGGGATTGGAGGGGCTTGAGGAGGGAAAAAATTGACGTTAAACAGATAATAAACCCACCTCCTTATCGGTCCTCATATTTAAATCGTCTTCCCTAGGGAGCTGAGTGTTTCACCTACCCCTAGACTCTTATTGTAGGTACTTTGCTGTGGGATGGTTTGTCAGTCTAGCTTACCCTAAATTTGGTGGAGGTATACTGGCATTGTTGCCTACAAGTAATAACTGAATGTCAATGTGTGCCTTCTTTATTTTTATTCGTTTATCTGCATCATAGAGTACAAATACCAATTTACAAGTTAAAGGTAAGGTGTAGTAGAACGGAATCGCAGTGGCACATAGCTTAATTGATGTTGACGTTATAAATTGATGAATAATGAGACTATCGAAGATCGGGCTTTGATGGAAAATATTTGACAAATTACTCTTAAATTGTGCCCTCTAAAAATGCAATCCTGCAAACGGAGTAATGTTATGAACGCCATGTCTAGCTTCTTCACATCCTATCTTCCATAAATAGAAAAATTCCTATTCATGCAGTATGAGTTGGTGAGCGAATTTTCAAACAATAATTTTAATCGATTTGGTGGATGATTCTTATAGGAAATTTCACGCTGATCCTGAATATACGATATGTTCCTATGTTTAAGATGGTAATTCACACCAAAAACCTCAAAAACACGTTTTTTAAAGCGATTTTTGACTCTAAATTTCCAAAATTTGGCCCCTTGAGTACTCCAAAAATTCTGGCCAACGAACTCATTTTTTTGGATTTTTTATCTTGATGCCTCGGGCAGATATCGTCTGGAGTGACTGGCATATATAATTAGGTAGGTATATATATATAGGTATATATATACATATAAAAAAATGTTAAATTTCAGGAATCGTTTTAGAATGGTCTGAAACGGATTTCCATGAAGAAAATTTCCAAAAATTTGCATTACGAAAATTTGAAGCAATAGCATCATTTTCTTCGAAAATTCGCTAACACCTATGTATTTTGCTGTGATGTAGTGCACAGCAGCTGAATCCTAATAACGGTTTATATCCACCATCATGTTTATCCGTCGTGATTATCATAGGAAGTTGTTCAGCTACCCATTTATTATACAAGGTAGACTTAGTTTGAGGTCTTATGAGAAATTTCACGCTGATCACGAATATCATCACATATTAAGGGTCCCTGAATAAATCTTGACCACTTTTTTTCGCATAAAAACCACTTTTTCCGACGGTTTTTTGAGTGTTTTTGGGCAAAAACACGGAAATTTTCTAGAAAATCGAAAAACACTTCGAGATAAACGTTGTAGAAAATTAAATTTTGCGTCGAGTGAAACCAGCGCCAGCTCTCAAGATTGTACTTACGATTTTTGCTGAATTTTAGAAGTTTGATCTGTTGATAAACTGCTTGATAGGAGCAGGAAGGTAGGCAGATAGTATGAA
The DNA here is from genome assembly GCA_030264115.1 of Lygus lineolaris. Taxonomy (NCBI): domain Eukaryota; kingdom Metazoa; phylum Arthropoda; class Insecta; order Hemiptera; family Miridae; genus Lygus; species Lygus lineolaris. The sequence goes on from JAEMON010000005.1 coordinate 16,734,033, forward strand.
CGTTGATCCGAAGAGTTTATTAAAATATAAAGGTAATTCCACCGTAATACAATCGGAAGAACATTTAATCAACCGCATACAAATTGCGTTTGATGAACTGCTCTGGAAACTCAACAAATCCGCAGTGCAACAACATCAGTGGCTCATCGAAGTGTTCAATGCATTAATGTTGGCAGTGGGCTCTTTGAGATGACGCAGTAATACCTACCTAGTAAGTAATACCTAGAGTTTTTAAGAATTTCAAATAATGCTGTTTTCGAAGCTCCAATAAAAACATTTAAACCGACAATTTAAGTTCACACTACCTCCTACCTACCTTTCTGCTCCTATCAAGCAGTTTATCAACAGATCAAAACTTCCAAAATTCGCCAAAACTCGTAGATACAACTTGAGAGCTGGCGTTGGTCTCATTTGACGCATGATTTCATTTCCTACAATGTTTATTTCGAGGTGTTTGTCGATTTTCTTGATAATTTCCATGTTTTTTTGCCCAAAAAACTTAAAAAACGTCGATGAAAGTGGTCAAGATTTATTCGGGGACCCTTAATTGTGATATATTCGTGATCAGCTTGAAATTTCCCATAAGACCTCAAACCAAGTCCGTTACCTTTGGGACCACCCTATATAGTTTTCGTGTGCAGTCCTCGATCTTTTGGATTTCGAACTTGGATTAGATTGGTTAATAAAAAAAATGTTTAGAAGATTTACAGCTGAAATTCATCTTGAGCGCCGTTTTGTGATACTTCCTGTACTGCTTAGTTATACTCTGGAGAGACGCAAGGTGAGGTATGAGGGGTGTCAGTCACAGGTCCATGTTTACAGCATGCAGGCGCCACAAGCCATGGGAACCTTTTAGGGGTCGCCCAGCCGAGATCGGACTTTTTTTCGTGTCAACCATCTCTTGCCCCAATCCGTCTCATCGTACAATAAATTTGTTAATAAGCTGACAAACATCGGTCTTCGTAGAGGGGAACACCTGGGCTCTTTACCCCTACTTCGTGTTCAGCTCGTGAGCGACCGCCAACAACAAACAGATTGAGAGCCAAAGGGATGAGCTCTTAGGTGAAACTCGTCCCCTTGAAGAGCCTAAACAACTTGGAACCACTTCACCTTTCTTTTTCATAATACCGACTTTAATATGACGAACGAATATTTTCGGACGAGGTAGACAAAGATACATTGATACTGCGGTGGAACGTGAAGACGCTTCCGATTGTCCAGTATACAGGGTGCCCGAATCTGCTCTTCAAGAAGCCGGGAATTGATTCTTTGGGTAATTTCTGATCGAAGTCTCTCCAATCAATTTTCGTTTGAACCCTTGGTTCACGCGTTTTTTTGGGGCATTTTACGTTTTTTCCCGTAAATCACGTCTTCTGACATGAAACTGGCTGTAACACCGGTTCTTATGATTTAAAAACAAAATTGGTGGGTACCGTTGGACAGCTCGTTACATTTTTGACATTTCATGTCTTTGCTATGGCACACAACCAAATTTTCGTTATGTCACGTTACTTAACGAAATATGCTCAATGATTATTATGATTCGTAGAAGTGAGGTAGGTAGGTACCTATATGATTATAGCTGAAATTTGGCTATATGATTATTATCAATGAGGTACTACCGCAATGTTTTGACGTACTACTCTCTCAGCTAAGTCGAAAATGGAGCTCCCAGATCAGCTGAGTCGAAAATGGAGCTCTCAGATCAGCTGAGTCGAAAATGGAGCTCCCAGATCAGCTGAGTCGAATATGGAGCTCATTGAAATAATACTGCATCCAAACAAAGTTGGTCGTATGGGAAACTGGGAACATTATTAATATTGACATGAAATGTCCCAATATGTTGCAGACTCGTATGCAAGCATTTCTTCTCCTTTCTTCTCTCATTACAATTGTTATTTCTTTCAGAAGAGGCTATTTTACCTCTATTTATGTACTTCGGACGAAATTATTGAAACACAGAATGTGTTTTAGCTCACGTGTTTCACATAAACCCCTCTTCAATCTTCACTTGTCGACTCAGCTGATCTGGGAGCTCCATTTTCAACTCAGCTGATCTAGGAGCTCCATTTTCGACTCTGCTGATCTGAGAGCTCCATTTTCGACTCAGCTGATCATAAGAGAGTTTCGTCACCCATCCCCATCACCCATCCGCGTCACCCATTCCGCGTAACTTTTTTCGGTTAGTTAGTCCAAGGCTAAAACACATTCTGTGTTAAAACACAATTTTCACCCTCAATTGGTGCATTGAAATGAAAAAATACTACACCGTTCCAAATCTGAGATCTTGAGTAATTTTTTCCATCGAGCGCATGTGAAATGTTGGTAACTATTTTCTGCTAAGCTAGAGCGCTTAGAAATTTTTCGTGTTTTCTTGGATTCGCGAATTGTCGATTTTCAAGCGAAAATTGCAGGAATTCAAACCATTCAAAAATTCTTTAAAATAGCACATCCTGAAAGTAAATTTAACTAGCTTCCCAACAGTACCCACCAATTTTGTTTTTGAATCACAAAACCACGTTGTTGGAGATTACTCCAACTTTTATGATTATTATTCATATGTTTTTGATTTGTGTGATTTGATTAGAAACCAATTTTCCTAAAATTATCATTACAATTCACGATTCCCACCGAAGTGCTTATTCTTTTCTATTAATTCCCTTATTTATTAGTGACTTGCAGAATAAGGTGGCTCGTCACGCAACAAGTGGTCCTTCGAGCTAAAAGAACCTAGCTAAAGGAAGAGGAATATAGCTGAAAAAGAAAAAAGGGGATTATGGAAGGAATGATTCTGAGAAAAGCCAAAGTTCTGGCTACCCGAAGAGGAAGAGATGATGGCGATCGGATCTCTTCAGGAAGCAGCAGTTACACGACGTCCAGCCTGAATAGCATCAAGACAAAAGTTGACAAGTCAGTTTCCAAATAGATTTCTTTCTCCCGGGTTCGGATTCTTCGTCATACCTTTTATTTTCCTTACCTTTGCCAGCTATATTCGAAATTGAAGAGCGATCGTCTCCGGGTCCTTTTTCCTTCTTTTCGCTTTCACATCCTTCGATTTTCTTCTGTGCCTTCTCCTCCTGAAAAGCTTTGTTCTTGTTATATAATTCTCCACTTTCTTCCTTACGTTTTTTGGTCATGTCATAGGCTTTCTTTCGAACATTGTTGAGCTCCTCAATGGCATCCAAATTGTTTCCGAATTTTCCATTCTTTAATGCATGTTCCCACGCTCCTCGGCATTCATCT
>JAEMON010000005.1:16740613-16757212 GCA_030264115.1 Lygus lineolaris
CAATAGCTTCATTTTCTTCGAAAATTCGCTAAAATTAAGAAATAGGTAATTTTTTGTGTGGAAATAGATTTATTTGGAGAATTTGAAGTTTTGGTCGTTTGCATTCGAGTGATGTGAATGTGCGATGGCCTGGAGATAATGCCACCTTATTATAAGACGAACCATCCGGCCCTAAGTGCGCCATAATCGATTTTTAAACTTTTTTCTCCTCTATTTTTAAATCTCAAATTTCAAACGTCTCTAAAAAAAATGTGCGTGTGTGTGCATAATTCTCGATTCCACGTTATTTTCGCACCTAATAATAGAGTGTAACACCTAATAATAAGAGTGTTAATAACGTTTCATAATTCATAAAGTTAGGTAATTCATGAAAGTTTCATAATGTCATAGTTTCATAAAGTTTCATCATTCATAAAAGTTTCATAATTTTCATAAAGTTTCGTGAAAAAATATATGCACAACCCATTTTAATTGTCAAAATGAGGCCCTTTGACCTGATATTTTAGGAGTAGCCTTACGAGACATCCTAAACATACCTACTGTACCTATTATAGATATGAGTGGCGATAGATTGTGTCTGGCTTAGCAGTGTGTGGTAACAGTTGGCACCAATAACTACTAGTTTACAATCGGTAGTGAGGAAGCAGCATACTTTTTTTTGTACTCCACCTTAATTCTGCATTCTTCACCTTTGTCGGGGACTGACAAGGAAAACGGGATTTAGGAATTTATTGAAACATGGCTTTGACATTCTTTTTTTTTCGAAGAGGGACGGGAGGAACCCCTTGTCACTGAGACCAAGATAGATCTATTGTGAACTCGTCTTTGAGGTATACTTGGTGCTGTTACGTTGAGAAAGATACAAAACTTTGGTACTTGAATTAGCTACAAAGGCAAGGGTATCAATAATATATAGGAATAAAGATCGGATACATCATGCCTATGATGCGTCAGTCAAGTTCAAAGAGGTTATCACGGAAATGCACCGCTCTTTTTCGTTTTTAAAGGACCAAGGTGATGTGCCTAACATCTTACTTGCTTTGTTCCTCTTCTAATCGTGCACTTCCACGGAACCTATGAAGAGGTGAAGAGACGAGTCATTAGAAGAGGTCCGAATATCGTTTCAAGAGCTAGAGGTATCGAAAGCTGCCCCTTCACGATGAGCGTCAACAACACTTGACAAGAACAACCCTTGAGAAACGGATCTGCCGGTCCCGTGAAAGCCGACTCTCGCCCAGTCAGAAAGGCGCCGAAAGCAGCCGTCGTCCTGCCTCCAATAAACTCAAGTGTTCGTGGGACCTTCCATTCATCGGCTTGAGCTCAAACGACCGCCTAAAAATCCCGCGGTCTATGAAAACACGGCAGATGATGGAAAGTCAAAGTTTGATGTAACTTCAAAATATTATTACGTCTTATGAATTGTCGATCTTGTGCTTTCAAAATGATTTGTTCTAGATAGACCCGGACAGTTTTCAGGGTTTGATATAATAAAGGAACTGATAACCAATGCGATGGTCAGAAACCTCCCCTGAGCTCTTGCGGGGACATTTTGGAGCTGCGCGACCCAATCGTTTATGAGTGCTGGATGACGACGAACAAACTTCTGGAGAGCATCAGAAATGCTGTTAAACCTCTATGTACATTATCAGGCCTCCCAGTATTCTCGGGGTAGTCCCAATTTTTCGTAAAAATTAGATTTCTGGATTCTAATTAGGTATATTGAAACATAAAACATCACATTTTTCGGGGTTGAAACGAATTTTTTGTGCTAGATTCCGAAGGTTCATTATTGAAAATTGAATCCAAAATAGACGTTATATGGCTCAAAATTGTCAAAAAGTGCTAGTACCTACCAATACTTATTAAATTTGTTCATAAAGCACGTTCGGAACTTTCATCGTAGGTACCTACTGTGAAGTACACTTCACTTAAAGCTTGATGAATTTTATAATATTGTGCCAAATCATCTTTATGAAAGGTCGATAAAAACAATTTAGATTTCACAAGAATATATTATTTGTCTTATTGTACAACACATTATCTTATCAACTAAATATATTATTATATACAAAATGGCTAGTGAGAATGAACCTACATAGGTACTCAGTAACAGTATATTTCTACATTGGACTTTTGAGTTAGGGGCGCGTTGTACCGCGTAGTAATTCGTAAAGGAAATTTCATAATCTGATGGTAACGTAAATGAGAACAATTCATCGATTCAGTTCTCAATATAGTGCTCTTCCTTGAATGGACTTTGGAACATCCTAGCTTATCTTCCTGTGAGGCCTCATAAGGCATAAATTCATGTAGGTATAATAAATTCGTTATCAATAATCGAAACTGCAATAGTGAATTAAACTCGAGGGAACACAATAATAATATTGAAGATAACCGAAGTTGAGCACAAACATCTGAGTAACGAGGAGGAACACCCAAAAGTATTTAATTTGTTAACGAAGTATCTTCACGCAACCTGATGCAAAGTAATATTACGAATATTTTCAACCTCTCTAATCGATCCAAACAAAGAAATTTAGACAACTTAAACGTAAGTATAGACACACCTTCAAATCATGTACCATCTACCAAACCATGTTACATTATCCGTTGGTATGATATAATATGAGAGTGTGTGTATAATGAAAACGTGGTTGTTTTTCACTCAAAATGAAAACATCGTACATTTGAATTCATTCAACATTTGGATGAGACTGCTGTTATTCAGAGATTAGGTTGGTAAATTCTTACGCCTGGGAGAGCAAGAGCCAGATAGGGGAATAATTTATTCGTAGGTAAAAGATATTGAGATGAGAGAAATCAAAAATAAAACAAATTAATGAAATATAAAATAATAATAAAATAAAACATTTCTTTCGAATTCTGGAGGTATTCACTAATCATGTGAATAAATTAGCTCATGTGAATAAAAAACCAAATAAAACCAAATGTGAATAGTTTGTTAAAACCATTTACGCTGAACGAAATGTTGATGAAATTTTATTCTCAGTGTTGTTGAACTACACAGAGACCAATAATCGTAATCGTTTCGTAATCTAATGATTTAATTATTTTATTCATCAATCAGCCATGATTCATATTTCAATAGTTTAAAGGGATTTTTTAATGTCTATACCAACCTACTGAGGGATTAAAAGACAAAATTAATTTCAATACAAACATTAATAAATTTTTGTGGTATTTTCTTTCTCAATATTTTGATAGTTTCGAATAGAAAACCTTCCCCTGGTACCCTTAATGTATTTTCAAACGCTTTTGTATTTTCAAACGTAATTATAAGTAGGTACCTAACTTATCATAATTAAAATAGATCAGCCATATAATGGAATGTTGGTTTCTAGTGGTCTTCTAGGCCAATCTCTCCTGGCCAATAAGGCGTCAGTGAGAGCATTCAAAGACAGTAAGGATGATGTAAGAGGCAGGACTCGATCTTCAACCCACTCCTTTGCTGTGAAATCATCAGTGTACCAGACGAGTTGACGGTAAATGTCCTCTTTGAGTTTCTCCAGTTGTCTCAAGGTTGATTGAACTCCTCGCTCGATCACTATTTCCACGACTCTCTTTGGGTTTGTGAAGTTATGCATAGCATTGTACCTGGGAAAATAAAGATTATGTTTTCGTATATTTATTTGTTGGAATAAGATTTCGACTTCTCCTGATAAGAAATGGATGAGTGTTTCCACAATATCTGGAGTACCTAGGTAAATGCTTATAAGAAACATCGTACCAGATACCGATCGAATTGTGCTCAACGAGAGAAAGGAGGAATGTCAGAGGCAAAAGGGCTTCTCACATCAATGTAGCCTCTGTGTACCTTGCCTCCGATATTCGTCAATAAGTCATGTGATTAATAACATATTTATCGGCTTAATATGCGATCGGTTCGATGCATTGCAGAAAGAATACAGATTGTTCAATGGTAGAAAAATTCAATATTTCCACCGGCAATTCACGTTGTTGACCTTCCTGAACATATATGGTTTGTTCTATTAAACCTCCTTCATGTTGCCAACGAGTAAATAAACTAATTAAAAGAAATGGTTTGGTGTCTGCTTGTGGGACCGCCAACCCTTGCTACCCGAATAACTTCTTCGATTTCCATTAGATTTCGATTAAATTTTCGGAGTTGGTTTGTGCTTACGTACTTAGATGGTCCCCTATGAATTGCATTCGGATCGGATCCATAGTTGTCGCTGCACATGTGCTATCACGTGGAATACTTGCTATACGCATATAACCTTTGAAATGTCCTTACGATCTCGATGGAATTTTCAGTGTCTGTGAGGATTAGTCTCTGTATATGATCCCCTGTGAATTTCATTGGGATCGGATCCATGGTAGTCACTGCGCATGCGAAAACGTGATATCCCTGCTACACGAATAACTTCCACTTTATAGGGTTAACATTCCAAATATTATTCCTATCTACTGTATTATCGTCAAGTGTGTGCCTGTTTGTTTGTTTGTTCTTGGCAAAGTTCTAGGCTATAGTGTTATTTTCATTTCGTACAACCTCTTCTTTCACCGCAAAATCGGCCATTCTTAGTGACGTTGATTGAATGAATCACGTTCGTAAATTGAGAAAGGTCTTGCAATTTTACAACTTTTACATCGAATAGGGAAGATATTAAATACACAAACCGTTGATAAGAACTAGTTCGTGATTATTTCAACGATAACAGAACCATTTCTGTGAGTTCAGTCGTTCAGATTTCATTAAACGGTTGATTGATGGTCATGATCAAGTGTTCGCTTTGTTGGAATTCAAATTTCTTCTAATAGAAATATATATATTTTCTCGTTTTTATGGGGATTAGTTGTTCAAATTGATAAGAAACGGACATTCTTTGGTTGAACCGATTATGGATGAGTTCAGAGATCTGTTTTGTTACTATAGGTATTTTGATTTTCTCATGAGAATTTTTTAATGTATTCACCTATTCATAATAAATAGTATTAGAATATAAATATTATATTCAACCACCTCGTAAGATATCCCTGGCGTTCGCTAATGATGTGTTCCGTTTTCTTCACTTCATTCTTCAATTCTCTGTAAGCTACAAGAGACTTGTAAAGATCTACGCCAGGCCAAATGCAGTCCATGAGATCATCTCGTCCTTCAATAGTATTCATGTTTTCGGGAATTATTCTCCCTGGGCACCCTAAACTTTCTTGCCACTCCCTGAAAAGTTGAAGCAGTGGGTAAGCTTGTGTTAGGAAAAGTGTGCTTATATCATTGCAAAAAATGTGTTCCTTTGTGGTATGTGATGTACACATTTGTAATTTTAATAGGGCAGTTGACCAATTGACCCTTCAATGCTCTATTTTTTTTTAAATTGACATTTTTTGGGTTCGACAGCGGTCGTGGTTTTAAGGTGCAGGTTTAAAGGTATAAGTGTGCATTTTGATTATTTATTAATACTGATAAATTGGACGACATTAACCAGAAGGGAGCCAACCACAAAAAATGGCAAAATGAGATAAGAACACTACGAGATGGGCTGGGTTGGTCAACACCGTCAGCAAAAAGGAGCTATTGTTTTGATGGCTTTCCCTTCGAAATTTGAATTAGAAAAAGTCACTGAATCCGGAATGGCCTTATCTGTTTCTCGGAAAAGAACCACACAAGTCACCAAGAGAGCCAAAGGCCGGTTGGTTCTTCTTTTGGATAGAATATGGCCCAACCGATTTCAGCAGAAGGGAACCACACCGCTCATTGGCTCTCTTCTGTGAACGAGTTTGGTAGTAACACTGTTCATTACCCGCCATTTCGTTAATGGAACCTGTAATAAAACTAGTTGACCTCAACATTGGTTTTATTCAGCAAAATTCATGCTTGATATGAAAAGAAAAGTTACTTCAACAAACGTTTTGAAATGTACCATAGCAACTATGATACACCTTACGGGAAACTAAATTGGAGTTATAACTCAGAACCAGCTGAGATGGTTCATCACTCAGATTTTTTACGGCGTTTTCCCAAATCTCAGAAAGGCACCATACACAAATAATTTGATTATTAAGCGTTCTACCACAGTAATTGCATTTTTCAAAGTAGGAAATGACGCAGAATTCAATTAGGTTTGAGAAGAAAAGAAGAAAATCCCAATACAATCAACACCTGATTTGCAAACTTGAAAAAACTTTGTTCCCTCATTACTCAAACTATAGGAACTGTGGTTGGTTCCCTTCTGGTTAATGCCGTCAAAGTGAATGTCTTTTGGATAATAACTCGGTACTTCAATATAGTTTTTGACCTGTAAATCATCCGTTGTTTTTGTGGCACTTCCCCTCCCAGATGAGCTTTCACGTACAGCAGATTTAGCAGAAGAGAAGGGATGGCAACGGGCAATAGCTCGCAAAGAACGGCAAAGTGATCGAATCTGCTCCAACCTGTAAGGGCCATCCCAGAGACTTTGTGTGAGGTTTTGGATGCGTGGATCAGCTCCAGCCAGCTTCTCTGATTGGCCAGTCTCCGTTCGATGTGAGGAAAATCGCTTCGGGGTTCCCCTGCACCTTTGAAAGCTCCTGCCACCCAAATCTTGGAAAAATTTAAAATGCAATTTAAAATATTGATTACATAGAAAATCAAATAAACTTTAAATATGTAGATAGTATCACCGTAGGCTTGTATCAGGTAATTCGGTTTTTTTTTGTTATTTCTTTCTTGAAATTAGTGTAAATGTTTTTTAGAAAAAAGAGCACGAAGGTAATAAATATAATATTTAATTGAACTGAATTGAATTGAGTACCGTAACATGGGGCGAGAAGAGCCCAGTGGGGTGAATGTGGTACAGTTCGGCGCGCGCTAATTTTAATGCCATCTAGCGGTAGGTGATGATATAAGAGATATAAGTCGTGTTAAAAGGTATAGCTGCGTTTCTATTATACAATCCAATTGGTATAAATTCATGTACAAGTACCTACCATGGGCGAATATGACAACAAAGCGATCGACCAGCCATCATTTGGCCCCACTCACAGTGTCTACCTACCATAGTAATAGGCGACTCTATGTCTATAATAGTCGATTATAGTATATACGAGTATTATAAAGTCCGGAGAGTAACCACTGCAGATAATCGGAAAGAAACACCATGGCGCACCTTCGGGAAAGCTTTGGCGTACAACCACCAGACGCGCTGCACATACTTGACGTCCGAAGTGTAGTCCCAGACCATTGGTACCACGTGGGCTGCCAGACGCGTGTTGATGATGTCTTCCGCCGGCCATTTCCGCATCATGTCATCCCATATGATCGGCTGGACTTCCGGGTACCGCTCCTTTAGCCAGTCTTATGACGTGATCCTCGAATAGTGCTCTGTACTAAGACCTGGGATTAGTTATGACACTTACCTCAGAGTTTTACTCAATCTTGTATTTGATTTAGGTACACATTATTCAAGTTAAGTTATCAATTCTGGATAAAAATATACCTACCTACTCAATCTTGTATCATGCAAAGGATTCCTATTATGTTTCTTTATTGTATAAATTCTTTAAAAAAGTGTACCTCGAGGAGAGAGCCCGTTCTCTGCATTTTGGACAAAGGTTTAGATGAAAAACTTCATCACATCCAATGTGTAGGTAAGGAGAATTCCTATGAAATCTCATAACCTAAAAACAAATAATGGATTATACCAAAATTAATTTGGGTCACAAGCTTATATGTATAGTTAGTCATAATCTACCATTTTTATTAAAATCAAACTAATTCCTTCGGACACAAAATGGACTATTTTTTTGGTTTATTATTTCTAATAATGAATCTTTGGAATCGAGCACGAAAATCTTTTTTTTTAACTCCCCCTCCTAATTTGATGTTTTATGCTTCAAGATACGTAAAATCCAAAAATCGAACAAAAAAATCCGTCCGTCCACCGTACGGCGTCGGCTGAAAACCCTCAGTTACCATGGACCAAAATTAATGAAATTTGGTTTACCGGCTCCATTTGTGGTCCAGTTTTGCCCCAAAGCTTTGCGTTACCTTCAGTCTTCTCTAAGGGGTGGAAAATAGGGGATGCAATTTTCAAACCCCCTAGCGCGAAAACTTCAAATAGGAAGGTATATTTTTCCATCGATTTCGAATAGAACACAATTTATTTTCAGCGTTGAATGAGACCTCACGGAGCATTTAAGGACCTACCGTTCGCTCCCAGCAAGAACTTATGGATTGAATGAAAAAAAGAGCAGAAACACGAGTCTGAATATAAAATTATGGGTTATAATTATGGTAGATACTTGGGTACTATACATATACAAATAATTATGATATTTTTGATGGGTGGTCTAGAGAAAATGATAAACCCATGTGTAATTATTTACAGCGTTTTTAGCAGATGCGTTTGTATCTAGAGTCAATGATTGGTGCATAAAGCTACTTAATTTAATTTGAAATGAGTGTTAATTTTGAGTGTTAAGGAGGAATTTATTTTAAAATGAGTGTGTACTTATTTGACTGACCTGCGTTATCATTTCTGTGACCAAGGAGAATGAGTCGGGATGTGACGGACAGATTTCTGAAGGGTATTCGTAAAGTTCTCGAAGATGCGCCCACTCCTTGAGCTTCAGCGCAGACTCCAAATGTCCAAAAGATTGCACCAGCGGTATTACTTGCATCCCCAAGTCGTGGGCCCAACCGATCAACTCTCTAATCTGTTGGAAAAATAAATCCTACTCGTGAAAATCCTGTGGCCTTTCGGAAATCGATGGACGACGGTGGATTTTTATCAACTTGAATTTTTAAAAATCTGAACCTACTTAATGTTAATGAGATATTTGCGACCGCTATTTATGCTAGTTTATAAATAAATGGTAAATGTCATTGAATGTATGATATTTGATGTTAACGTCTCCTGTATAAACCAGCAAGTTACTCTCATATCTTACTTGTGCTGGGCTGTAGTGGTTTGTAGCTGACAGATTTGTCAATTTTCCTTTGTATGGAAACATATCTTCATACTCAATCAGCAAGGAATCACAACCAGCTGCCGCCATCTTGGGAAGCAGGGTTTTAAGATATAGAAGGTTCGGAGGCGCCCCTTTCAAGTCCAGATGAACCGTTAGTAACATTTTGTTTGGGAACTCAGCAGGCACTGTCAACATTGGATTCAAATAGTAGGTAAGAAGAATCATGAATAGGCATTTCCTCTGAAAATGTGGTCAATCATTTGCTTTTGCTTCTTCAATAACTCCGGTTTCCCAGATTCCTAGATATTTATTCGTGCAAGAAGTAAAAGTTCCATTCATGCAGCATGAGTTGATGAGCCAATTTTCAAAGAATAATTTTGACCGATTTGGTGGGTGATTCTTATTGGAAATTTCACACTGATTCCGAATGTGCCATAATATGTTCCTATGTTTTGGATGGTACCTAATACACACCAAAAACCTAAAAAAAAAGTTTTTTTTAAGGGATTTTGGACTCCAAATTTGTACCCTTGGAGTAGGTACTCCAAAAAGTCTGGCCAACGAACTTAACCTTTCTTTTGATATTGTTGATATTTTGAAATTTTTTCAGATTTTTAGCTCCATTCCTTGGGCAGATATCGTCTGGAGTGACACATTGGTATTAATTTATACCTATATAAATAAATAAATATATACCTATGTACATATGAAAAAGTGTTTAATTTCAGGAATTGTTTTAGAATGGTCTGAAACGGATTTCCATGGAGAAAATTTTCAAAAATTTGCATTAAAAAATTTGAAGCCATTGCAATAGCTAGGTACATTTTCTTCGAAAATTCGCTAAAACAATTACTTATATCCTCCAAAACGTTTCATAGGCATAAATCCCGAACCACTCGACCTTTTGGGGCGAAATGTTCTCTCACTGATTCTATACGTTCATGGTACAGAAGTGGGGAAACTATACCGCCCACCCAACTCGGCAGACATTTTTCTACCGGCTTGTCACGGATGATCTGCAACTGGCCAACGGGCCAACGTAACTCAGTATTGAAGGGCGGCAAAAATATTATAGTTCACATCATCAACGATCTATGACCTTACTTCAGTTCTCGAAATCATCCACATGCACTAATATTCTTCAAAAATTATTATTATATCATTAAGGATTTATAGAATGCGGTCTATGTAAGCAAGATCAAAATTGAACTATTGAGATGGGTATTATGCATTTCTTGGCACACGCAAGTACCCTAATAATTGCCAATAAAATCAAAATGTGAAAACTGACGAAATAGGTAGGTAACTATTTGCTAATTACCGAATTCCGATTTCTTCGCAGATGGAAGGGATGTTTTTTCCTTTCTCATCATGGTGCGGATCTCCCAAATCCCAGCTATGATTGTTATGGAGAAGATGATCACCCACAAATGCCGCTTTATGAATCTCATCCCTTCTCTTTGGAAAGGGCTGAGGCGTCGACGAATTGAGGCATTCAAGGTCGGAAGGAGACGTCACCTGCAACAACCGAATTAGTTGGAAGGAATAAGTGGTTCGTGTAGGTTGTATGTACGTGTACCTACACATTGATGTTTGGTTAGATATATACAGTCATATATATATATAAGGTATATGGACAATTAATTGCTTAGATATTTGTCTTCAGTGATACGTAAATGTATGTACCTACTCAGGTATATTACAATTTATTAACTTCGTGAGATAATTGTGTTAGGAATCAAGCTAAACACAATCTTAATACAAATTATCCCCTCTGTCACGCAATAACTTGAGAATAACGCGATCTGTGTATCACTCACCCCTGGAAGTATACCTTATGCATGTTTGTATGTATAGGTGTTGCGAAGTTATCGTTTATAATCTCTTCTGGCATCTCTTATTATGTGGAGAGCATGGTTAGTCAATATTCTTTCAGTGAGAACATGATGAGCAGGTAGTAGGTACCTAACTATTAAGTAATATAGGTCTGTTCCAAATAGAGGCAGGGCAGGCGCAAGATTCAACAAAATATAAATTATGGGTTTAATGATGGCATGAATCATGTCGGAAATTAATGTTATCTACACAAGTAAATTATTTAATAGACTGGAAACTGCGGAATTCTTTATCAAACCCTATGTAGAAACAATCAGCTTTCTCTATTACTATAATCAATTCGTGCTTTTTAGACGTAGGTCAGTGTAGTATGGTTGGTCACACAAGTAGTTGAACCAGATCAAAAGGTGAAGTACATTAGTGTTGCATGTTTACAACTACAGTGATTTAGGTGGATAAAAGAGTATATTTTTGTGCGGCATGCGTCATCTAGGGATACGGTTGCCAAATCTCCGCAATCAAATATAAACTGCTTCAGGCACTATTAGATTCATACTATTCCCTGAGTCCTTTACCCTGTAAAAATATAACATCATAGAACAAATAACATCTTGGAAAATGCGTTGACACACAACAACTTTAGGGGCATAAGGCCGATCAATCTTAGAGACTTTGCGTGAACCGATTTCGACGCAGTTTGTGGTGCAAGTGCCCATCTACGCTATTTATGGCTGTAAGTAAAATGTGTGACCGCCTGTGGTGAGGTTTAAAGTTATGAATGTTTTCAATACCTATGTCTTTTGGTTGAGTTAACTTTGGTTCAAAGTATGCTACTCACACTCCCCAATTCTTACAGCGTAAATAGGTATCCCTTACATAAATAACTTAATAAATTTGTTTTCGGGTAGCCATCATTGGTAGACTTAGTGGTTGAGGGTGGAAGTAAACTTCGGCCTTTCTTCCAGGTAGGTGGATTTATTTCTTAGTTCAATTCCAACATGTTTTGCACATACCTGTACTGCCTCATCAGGGAATATGTAAGCGTCAGTTTGACAGAGCGGGATTGTCCGCTTGGTCAGTTATCATTATACATTTCTTTATTTTAATACAATGCTGGTCCTGTTAAGATGGAGTGTGGTAGACACAGGTTTTCTTTAATTATTCATTTGTAACGCTAACAAATGTAAAATTGCAAGAGAGCACAAGAAATATGATAAGTAATAAGATATTAGATAAGAAATAAGATCCCATGAGCCAGACATCACTGGTGATGACTTTTTTAGCCATACAAATGACTAATTTGAGAAAATTCACGTCCACTACACTTTACCCGAGGACCAGCAAAGAAGTGCATGATGATAACTGAGCAAGCGGACAAGCCCGCTCTGTCAAACTGACGCTTACATATTCCCTGAATTCCCTGATGAGGCAGTACGGGTATGTGCGAAACAGGTTGGAAGTGAACTAAGAAACCTATCTGAAATATTTAGCTAACTCTGGTTTTTACGGACCTTTTTGTAAATTACGTGATTTTCTCAGGTATTTTCTGAACGTTTTCTGATTCTAATACAAGAGGGTAAAAACTCGTATGTTTCTCAACACCACTGAAAACTACGATTATCACAAATTTTCCCAATGCCCCCAATGAAACCTACGATAAATAACTGAAGAAACAATTTGATTGCTCAAAATTTGATCAAGCAGACTCGTAAAATTATGGAAAACCTCATCTTTTTTGCCCTCCTACCTTCTCCCTAATAAAAGTAAGTAGAACCTCGTAAATGCATTTTCCCCGTTTGGAACGAAAATAAAGAAAACAATGTCACTGTATTCAAGCATAATTTATTCCAAAAGACTCGAAAAATAAATAAATCTCATCATGGCTCCACACCATCTCAACACCAAAGAAATAGAAGGTTTTAGGTTCACCCAGGAAGGTTAAGGCCTTAGGTATACATGGCAGTTAAACCTACCACTGAGGAGTAAATCATCAGCCAATAATCCTACCGAAAGTCTCCCAAGTTAGGTGAGGCACATAGCTTCCTCGTACCCATAACATGATTTTATATATATAACATGTATATTTAAAATCGGTTAAAACTTCCGACTTTGTTTTTGACTTTTTAGTTTGTTTGTTTTTGTTCATTTTGTACTTTAAATGTAGAATCCAAAAATCGAATAAAAAAGACACCTTAGAAAGAACGTTGAATTTTCTAACGTCCTAAAGCATTACCTATAATTGACATTTTATGTCAAGCAAGGAGAAGAAATGCTTGCATACGAGTCTGCTTGGAAGGGAAGTAGTTTGGCGGTAAGGGAAGTAGTTTGGTTGGTTAAGGAAAGTAGTAGGGTGGTAAGAGAAGTAGTTTGGCGGTAAGGGAAGTAGTTTGGTTGGAAGGGAAGTAGTTTGGTGGTAATGAAAGTAGTAGGGTGGTAAGGGAAATAGTTACTTTCCTTTTCGTGACGATTTCGTGTAACGCTTTTTGTGTGACGTTTTTCGAGTTATGTGCCAGAGTAAAGACATAAAATGTCAATAAATATACCTAAATGGAAGAAAGGCCGAAGTTTACTCCCACCCTCAACCACTAAGTCAACTTAATAATATTTATGATGCTCAATGGAACACGGAATATTGTTGTTTGAAACCAAGATACCTCACCGGATTTCAAGCTTGGAAATATTGTGAGCGGAGAACGGAAGTTGTCTTCCGAACCTTGGAAATGTGTCGATTCATATTCACAATCCAGGAAACTGGTAGGCAAAGCAGTCGTCAAAACACCGGATGCTATTATTGTGCCTTCCTGTCGTTTGGGCATCAAAGCCGTGTGATAGTATAGATTTTAATGTCATCGAGAAAACAGGAAAGGCTCACAGTGTCAAAACTCAAAATAAAGAACTGAAAATATATATCATGACCCATGCAGGTATAATAGTTCTATGTACACCGAAAGAAGAATGGCTGGCAATAAATTTTAAACACTGTTTACAGTATACGTGGATTGGAATATTGGATACTTTTCACAATTATTGTAGAAATGTATCCAATAGGTCTGCTCCAACTAGCGGCGGCGCAGGTGAAATCCGAATATTTTAACAGCGCAGAACCTTCTGTGAAGTGTAGAGCGCTCTGCGCAACTGAACCAGTCGAATTGCACCTGCACCGCTAATAACTTGGAACATACCTAATTACATCAACTTGAAATTCGCAAAGCTGGTTCGAGCAAATAAAATGACAGGTTTTGAGTGAAATTGCTATGAGCCAGTAGGTACCTAATTATGGAAATAATAGAAATTGAAATGGGTATTTATTTGATGTGTTCAACCTTTTTATTCAGGTTTTAGCTAACAAAACAAGTGGTAATTTTTTAGCAGCTTAAAGCATAGCGTATCGTGATCTCTTCTGAAAGGTTGGTACGTAGATATATTGGTAACAAGCTATGTGATTCGAACTGCAATGTTCGCCACCTCTTCAGTTGGGGAAAATTATATATGTAATGCGAACCAAGGAAAGTGTATTTGTAACTTGTTGTGTTTGTTGTCTTTATAACAAAATTATGTATAAAATAGTAGGTGCATGTTCAGTTTACAGTGGAATTGCTCTTTCGATATTTCAATAAGTAGGTAGGTACCCTTCTTATTTAGGGATGAAAGAAATTTTCTATATTAGATTAACGGTTTCTGCTAAAAAGATTTCGAATCAAAATCCAGAACAGGATTGTGAAAGACCCAACTTAGTTTCGACTTTGAATGACAATTTTTCATATAAGAACATTTTTGTTCCGGTTCGCCATATACATTTTTAGGTAAAGTTCCCATGAATGTTCAAATTTGGGATCATCTACTACCTTATCGATGTACTAAGTACCTACGTCTCCACAACCTTACTATAAATTTGCGTAGCACAGTATTAGAGAACGATTCATTTTATGCGAACTGATCTCTGCAGAAAGTATTTTCAGTATATGCGCATATTAGGAAGTAAAACGAAGTAATTTTGATACCGCACTTCACTAGGCTCTTTGTGTACTTTCAACTTAATTCATCATCATATTAATTACCATAGGTTTAATTTAATTAATTACCATAGGTACGTTCCCTACTCATCAAAATTTAAAACTAGTCCAAATGGTAGTTGCGGTAGTTCGTATAATAACACCAACATCCAATCACACTATTCGCAGTGCTCAATCCTTTATAATAATGATGATATTAATTTTACGCCAGATGATTGTGATCGACATAATTGTAGGTGCAGACAAACATTCTTACGACGTGTACTTATGATAATATTAAATACGGATTCGAAAGCCATTCCAAAATTTAAGAGCACGTGCCTATTTTCTTCCACGTGTTTGACCCTCCACAAAAGACCAGAAATTCTCACTCACTCCAGCCTTTGAGTAAAATAATAGCCCCCACACTCCATCCGTCTTTACTGAGGATTCCAGGGGGTGGGAGAGATATCTCTGAAATACCGTCCACAACATGCCAACTGCCGGACTCGGCACCGACCAACGGCACTTGAATATTTCAGAAACATCTCACGATAAATACTTTCCTACAATAAGTAATCATGATAAGATTGATAAGTAATCTCACGCCCATTAGGGCCTTGGGGAGATGAGTTAACTGAAAACTGAATTTAAAATTGGTTTACATCCATAGGTACGTCGGAATGTGAAATCAAATTTAATATAATTCTCAACTCCCTCTTCATATTTTTTCAAAATTAGGTAGGTACTCACCCTATACCTTTAAGTTACACCTCTGTCTTTGCAACGAATTAAGAATCAGAACTGAATTGAATTAAAACAAGTTGGTAATGGGTAGGTAGTTGACGAATATTTTTCCATTGTAACACTACAGTCATTCAAGTTTTTACCTGCATTGCCATATTTCCAGTCACCTACCCTTGAAGTCTTACAAGTGGAAACCCCTCGATCACAACCGACAACGAATCTCCCAAGTAACTGAGCTTCTTCTTCTTCAAAACTCGGAAAAATAAACCAAACTAGGTTTTTCTTGGTTTGGTTTGAAAAAATGAAAAAGCCGCAGGGCCGTTTAATGTCGTGATACGACCCTGTAGATACCCCCTTATGGGCCCTGTAATGGATTTTTCTATGAATAAAGAGATTAAGCAAAAAAATGTAAATATATTATATATTTGTTGGGTTTTGAAAAAATTGTGAAGTTTATCTTTTCTTCCATAATAGATTTTTCTAGTTTCAAGCTATCTCAGCGGCCTGAAATAGGTTTGTTCCAATCAAAAAGTTGAGGTCAAAAAAGTTTTGGTCAAGAAGTACGTACTTAAGTAATTTTGGTCGGAGATAGGGTTGACTTTCGGCTTCATCTTAGATCAATTTTTCTACCTGAGCTGCATTCAAGTTAAGTTAACCCACCTCACCCGCAGGGTTGAGAATATTTATGAACTCCGGACCTTGACCTGGCACTTCAAACAGGATTTCAGTTCTTATCAGTTATTCAACTTGACCTCAAGCCTCTTGGAACAGGCAAAGAATGGAATGTCCGACCTGCGCATTAGATTTTGAAATGAAGAAATCAGGATAATGTAAGTAAAAATGCTGATTCCATCCGAAAGGTATTTTGACGGAATGAACATTTTTAGGGATTTATTTCCCAAAAATAGAGGCGCAGTTCTCCCGAGGGCACACCACGGCCTTACAGGGGTAGGTACTGGTTGTCACCCTGTACTACTACTAATGAAAAAAATCGTCAGCCAAACTACCTATTTGTGTGTCACGCAGAGTGTCTCCCTGTGTGTAGTACCTGTGAAATACTATACTAACTCACTAGGTGTACCTTTTGGTTTAT
>JAEMON010000005.1:16757222-16773404 GCA_030264115.1 Lygus lineolaris
GCGTTTTTTCTCTGAGGTTAAAATAACATTTCTCATTGAGACTTGAAAAATAGGTTAATGGGGAACTTGCATGGTTATTTTTTATTTTGTAGTTTGAACGATCTTAATGATGGCTTTCCAACAAGGTGCTATATGAGGGGTATCCGACGATTGAATTTTACCGAAAATGGGACTTGTAATTTGAACCTAAATGACATCACGCACTCCCTTTCAACCCATTTCCTGCTCAAACCAGCCGTAATTTCTAGCCAAAAATTGGTACCAGGTGGTTTTAAAGGGTGCTGAATCAGATTTTGAGGTTCAAACTGCGAAATTCCTACTCATGCAAATTCCCCATTGGTGATTTTCAGCTTTAGCTTCACTGTCTTCTTTCTGTGTCCTACATTTTATTGAATGTTTTCCAGGAGGTTAAGCATTTTAACAATGCCAACCTCTTCTTCTCCTTTTGAGATCACCGAAAGTAACGCCAATCTTCGATGCACAACCATAGATATACCATTAGGCTGTACATTTTTATGTAGTGTACATCTACGTACACAACTAGACCCGAAGTGGGATACCTAATACCTACCGAATTTCATTGATATTGGTCAACGTGAAGTGCTGAAAGTGCACCGGAAGGCGTAAGTGGGCGGCCGACGTGGGTTTAAAGTAGGCCCTAGACGATCAATCATTTTGATCAAACGATTGAGTCAATCGATTGACACGCACTTCAATCAGCCCTTCAATCTTTTGTTCAAAACCCCCTCATCAGTGGAAGATACGATTGTATCAAGCGCGGTTTTGGTAGCAGACGGCTTTGTTTTGAATGAGTGACTGACGCAATGCTTGACGGAAATTCCCCTAGACGATCAAGCGCCCTCTTCAATCGATTGAGTCATTCAAACTTTCTATCAATCACCGTCAATGCTTGCTTCAAGCGTCAAACGGGTTTCTAGACGGTCAATCACGCTTGACTCAGTCAATTGATTCAATCGTTTGATCAAAATGATTGATCGTGTAGAGCCTACTTAAAACAAGTCTAATTTGATTTTCGGGTGTACGTAGGTACCTACCTTGAAACTTGAAACCTTTCTTGCTTGTTCTATATTATGAAAATAATAAATCAATTGATTCCATTTTTCTGTGTCCACAGAATTTACATAATTATTGTACTTACGTCTCTACAGAGATCTTGAGATATGACATCTGATTCTGGGAATTCTACGTTGAACGTATCAGAGAAACATTTTCCAGCCAAAATTCAATCACCAAATCACGAGAACTCCAAATTAAATTGGCATCACTGAGTTCCAAAAAAAAAGAAGAAAAAAACCACCTCTAGAATAGCCCGGTAGTGGGAACAGACGTGTCTGAGATTGTGAACCCAAATAAACTCAGACCTCGACCCCCCAGCCTCCGTGTTACATCCCTTCTAACGCGTATCCCATTCGAACGACCGAGTTGTAGGATCCTGTTTAATCGTCTTTTTCCTTGAGTGACTATTATTAAACGGAAGGTACCTATCCCATAGACGGAGCGTCAGTGGGAGAGAGAGGGTAATGATTAGGATAACCGCGGTGTTTTGGCTGAATCCCAACCAACCTATCGAAAAACAATCTATCATGCAGCCGACAATATCTACCATCAGCGAAAATCATTGTGGTGAAATGAATTATCTATAAGTACAGTAGGTACACACCGTAATACGATGTACAAAGAGATACCTAGACCATAGAGTAGGTATTCTAATCAAACCCCCGATGTTCAATATTCTACGATGTACAAATAGATACCTAGACCATAGAGTAGGTATTCTAATCAAACCCCCGATGTTCAATATTCCAACACTTGCATATATTTAGGTCACTCCACACGAAAAAGTAAGTCGTTTTTTGCAGAGTTTCTTGTTGGCTGAATTCATTCCGATGATAAGACTCTCTTAGCCCACTGTGCTATTTTCCTTCTTTCAGTTCAAAAGTCCAATGCCTGTTGTCGATGGGGTCAAAAACTCTCTGGTACTCCACCATTTCTGTATTGATTTCATAGGTACTCATTTCGGCAGGTAGTGTTCTCTTTTTATCTAGCTGTTGTTTTTCTGTTCGATAGTTCCCTAATAAGTTATGATACCATAATGATATATGTGCGTATTATATATATGTATTATATAATTATCTATGTATAGCATTTCCCAGTCAAATTTAGTTCTTTCCCAGTCAAATTTGGTTTTCCCCGAACCAAATTCAGTTTTTTCCCATTAAAATTTAGTTTTTCCCGATCAGATTCAAGGTTGATCTTACCATAAGAGCTGCTAAACACCTTGAATTTTATTGGGAAAAAAACTAAATTACGAGCAGACTGGGAAATGCTATATCTGCTCTATAATGCTATATACTTGGGAATATAACAAAACGAGTAAAGTGGTTAGGATTAAAGGCCTTTCTGGTGATATGGTACCTAAGAGATTCAGGCCATTTGAATAATTTACTGCATCACAGTAAAAATCCCTTGTTTTCTTTAAAAAAAAAAAGAAGATAAGGTAGGTATCTACCCATTTTTATCTATATATTTTCTACCTTTGAATTTCAATCACGGAAAATAACAAAAATATAGACAAAACTGGTGTTGCTCTTTTTTATGTGAATGTTGAATATAAGTACTTTTTGTTAGAGGGGGAAATGGTAGATGCCTTTTCTTGACGGATGCCGTTCCTGTCGTAATACAGTGATAGTAGGTACCTATACGAAATAAATTACGTACAAAAAAAATGGATAGGGGACTCACAATGTGTTCTTGAAGGCAACAGACTGCTCTTCAGGTGCAAGGCTGGTACGCGAGCTCAGAGATCCGTTCAGGTACCGTTTTTACGACTGAAGTGGAGAGACATTCGGTCTGGGCCGCGTCGAGGGCAGAGGAAGCCCCGCGTGACATCTCGGATATAACTAGACTCGTGTGGAGCTCGCGAGTTTACCGATAGAATCGTGGTTGGCATATCTAGTGGAGAGGAAGGGGTAAAAGACAGCATGGAATAGAATCAGAATGGGTGGTAATCCTGTTTTCAAGTCGAATTTGGCGAATGGGATAATATGAATTATTGACCTGAGTCAAACCATTGACATGTTGCACGAGCAGTCACCATTGACGTGTGGTGACTTCAAAGTTGCACAATAACTATGTTTTCAAGAATTTCAAGTAAAATTATATTTGACTCCAATGGTGAAAAAAAAAAAAAAATATGACAGGTTGCAGGCGGTTCCTTTTCCGAGTAAATCATAACCTTTTTTTGCCCCTTTCGTTGTAGTTAAGTACTTCCCAGCCAAATTCAGTGATCCCTATCAAGTTGAAGGTGTTTAATATAGCCCTTATGATAGTACCTACATTGAATTTGATTAAAACCCCTAAATTTAATTGGGAAAACCAAATTTTGTTGGGATAAAACTAATGTTTACTGGGAAATGTTATACCTATTAGTAGGTAGGTATGCCTGTTACAACAAACATCAATAACGAATGTGATCCGTCATCAACATCTAGGATCCAGCTCTAACGGAGTATAGAATAGAGTTGTAAAGAAATCATTGTCGGAATTTTCAGGAAGAGGGATACTTTATTGTTCAATGAATCGATATTTCCTACTGGAATTCTGTGGAGACATAGAACTCTAGGACGACTTGAAGAGAAACGCCACTTTACTTGAAAGTTTTCCCTAATTTTAAGTAGTCCCGAAGAAAAGTACTGGGATCAAACTAGGATCAAACCGTCGGCGTCGTCGAAGGAAAGAGCAGACAAAAAAACTTTGTCAACGTTTCTCGTGTCTCCTAAATAGTTGGCTGGGTATAAATTAGCTCTCATGCCGTTGCCAAGTTTCTCAATTAATTTCTTTGTAGGTTTCTCAAACTCAAATAGCAGCTGAAAACGTATTCTGTTCAGGTTTTGAAGTCAACAACCTATTGGGTACCGTTCGGTTCATCCCCCCATTAACCACTTGACTTGAGTATTGACCAGAGAGTAAGGGAGACAACAAACTTTATAACAACGGTATTAACTGTTTGTTTTGAAGCTCAGTTGACGTCCAATTTCACTATGGGGGGATCATAATTTGTTGAAAAACGTTGACATTTTCATGGCCAAAAATAATAATGGATGTCACCAGAAAGTCTCTGGATGCAGCAGAACGAGCGAGTTTCTGCTAGTTACCAATTAAATGTAGTATCTACTTAGCAAATACGATTTTATTGTTGTTATTAGTGTTGAAATGGATAATGATAAAAACATATTGTAAAGTAGATTATTCCAGCAGCTCTGATAATGGATGTGCTGCGAAATTTTTGCAAAACGGTTTATTATTTTCTGTCTAGAAATACTATCTCCCCAATTCCGACAATCAACCCGAAATGCGGTTCTCAATCGCGTTTTAGTTTATTTTATTACAAATTTTGTTCAACCCTGTGTGGAGCGGTTTGTTATACTACAGTGCTCCGAGTGGGATTCTACAGATTGGAAACTAAGTATTTGAAATCCTAAAAAAATCCCCTCTATTTATAGAGCTAGGGCGATTTTAAAAGTTCAACCCTAGTTTTCCATCCGTTGAAGATGGATATCATTACGCTTGTTTGCACAACTAGACTCCGAATAGTTGGGTACACCAAAAAGTAATAAACGCGGATAGTGGAAGGACAAAAAAAAATAATAATAAAAAAATAATAATAATAATAAATAATAATAAAAAAAAGAAAATATATATATAATAATAAAAAATAAATTCGATTTTCGGACTCTACTACCAACTTATCTTGAAAAGGTTAAACATCACAATTTGGAAGGCGTTAAACAGTATTATTGAAAATAATAAACCAAAATTACAATGGGACGATCGTGTTACAGTGATGTTACATTCGTGAATCATTACATTTTTGCTTTCGAGTCTTCCACGGTAGCGAAATTCTCTTGTGTCAGAACAATTTTAGAAAAATAATTTTTCCTCCTAAATCTAAATTTCCATTTGCATTTTAATTGCATCCTACTTTGTATAGAAAAAACAATGAAGTTTTGAAATAGCCCCTTCCATTCGAGATTCTCGCAAGCCCGCTACACTTTCGTGCCTCGCTGGTTTAACGGTAGAGGAAGCCTGGAGGATGTGGTGGAAGTTCCCCATCAAAGAAACCATGTGCCTTTGAGCCTGGAGTCGATGGGGCAGAAAGATGGGCACCCTTTCAGGCCAGGAAAGGATTTTTGACGACGACAATCGTCGTCTTGGACGTCATGTCATGCCAATTTATCCTAACGACCTCATCCTCATCCCACCTAGCGTGTCTACGGAAAATTGACCGATATTATTTGCTCCGTTTGTTCTCGGAAGTTAACAGTTTACTATCCCCAGAAAGAAAGCATGCTCTATTATCAGGTGCTCTAGTGTTTTTAGAGTAGTTGGAAATCACATCAATGGTAGAAGTAATTGAAAAAGTACAATGAACACCTAATAGGAATATATTGCTGGGAATATGAATATATTACTGGCCAAAACTCTAATCTATTATATAAATTCTAAAAAATAATATAAATTGATCAGAATTAGGATAGGTATCTTCTGCGTTGCATGGTATTTAGGAACGATTGGCTCCATTATCTCAAGTTTCTCAGACAAATATAATATACATTATTACGTGTATTTAATATAATATATGCATGAATGTAATTGTGTTTATGATGTATATTATTTTGATCCTTCTTTACATACGAGCATACTCGATTCATTGAGTTCCCCGATCGATCAATATATTATTAAATAATAAATTAACATAGCGAATGTTGCAATACACAATCAATCAAACAAGAGCTTCAAATAACAAAACAATAATTTGTTATGAAAAAAAAAAAAAAAAAAAAAAAAAAAAAACACACACAAGAAAAACAGACTTGCCAGATCTTTTGAAATTTTACTTGTCTGGAGTGTCATTCAAGGAAGATCCTCAAGGGTTTGACTACAGAACCAAAACGATTTGTATTCGTGTTTTTGGCACTTTCAATCTCCTACTGGTTTTGTAGGGTGTAGCATTAAATTCGATAGAACAGGGTGTTTCAATTAATTCGATTTGATATATATTTTGATTTGATGTACACGTTCGAAGTTTCTGAGTTCTAATTTCAGTTCACCGTTTTGTTTGATTTGTTTTAAACCATTTTTAAACAGGCGAACCCGCCACCCCACCCAAATGATGCTAATTATTACATTAATTAATTATTACAATTAATTAAAAGTATACACAAGAAAACGAGATTAATTAAATTTATCAGGCGGTACCTACCTGTAAAGAAATGCTACTAGTAAGGCGGTGAAGGTAGAACACTATGATGAAGTTCCTGCTGAGACGCAAGCGAAACCGGTTGAACAGTTTTAACTATTTGAAGAAGTCAACAAATTCGTCTCTCTCTCTCCCAAATTCATGTTACAAACCAATGCCAAAACCCACCTATAAAATTTCAATTTTTTGTTTATAGGTAACAGCTTTCTAAGGAATCAACGGTATTCAAGGCTAGTCAAAGAAATTAAAATGATGGAAGACAGCTAAAAAGGCTCCCCTACCTTTAGGAGTGACGAGGGAGCAACTAAAATGACCAAAAAAGAAGGGGTAAACTGCAATAATACTACATCAAAAAGGGGGCCTAAATGCAAGAATGGTTCCATCATCTTACTGATACTAATGTGGAAAGATTTTACAAAAACTAAAATTATAGAAAAGGATGGGTTAGGAAAGTGTTTTTTTTTTCTTCAATCAAACATACTTTCTTTGAATTAGAGTGAAGCGGTCTTTGACGGAGAATTTTTTTTTTTTTTTTTTGGGGGGGGGGGGATTAACGCTATTGCAGTCAGGTGGTAACCCAATAAAAATCTTCATCAAATGCCTATTCGCTCGTCTAAAGTGATAGTATGGTGCGATAAATATTTGCCTCAGGGATCGTAGAACCCTATTAGTTACGGTTAGTTAATAATGGTTTATTAGGTCTCGTGAAGATGACCATTATGATGATGCATTCTCATACTGTCACCTAAGGATACTGATACTGTTGTTAGCTATACCATAAGGTGTCTGTCTATCTGTGTTTGTGTCTGTTATGCCCTTAGTGAAGCGCCGTGAAGTTGGTATTTTCCGTATTCAAAACCATCCTTCCGTACTCAAAGAGGAGACAAAATGTGGGTGTTTTGCGAACCGGGAGCCACGTGGCTTCGGCTGACTTCCGAGACAACATGACAGCAGATGAAGCCCCCATCCCTCTCCAACACCATCTTCATCTCTCAGCCTCAAGTGCTAACCTCGGCACGTGCCTTTGGGGTTGGCAACCTCCGCGAAAAGGGGTTAACTACCCCACGCCCCGTCCACATTTTCACCCCATTTTGGTTCTCTCATCTCTCCTCCTTCTTCCCCTGTTATTATCACCACCTCATGAACCAATAATAACCGGCCTGTTATCACAGATTCTTTCCTTCCCAGAATGGGAGGGGAATGGTTCTGAGAATCCGAGATTATTGAATCCACCGTTCTATTATAGGGGTTGGCATCATGAATTTTTATTGAAGATTGTTGCCAACTCTTGGAAGAATACTTAAACTCAGGAATTCTTTTTCATGCACTCGTTTTTATGTAACACTATACATTCCATCAAGGAAAGTTCTATTAAGTGTAAAAATGTTTAGAGTTCTCTCGATTGCCAAACTGTATTAATGTGTTGTGCTAGTCCTAGAATTCCTCAGCTGATTGCATTTGCATTGATGGCGCTGTTTTTTGTTTTATCATTTCCAAATTCCAACCAGCCGATTTCCCATCAGTAGCACATCTATAAATATGTAGATAAGTTTGTTGATGTCAAGATATTTAGCTGCGTACAATACATTCGCCTATTAGCTAGTACAGGATCCTGTGAATAGATGATCTCACTGTCGGGGAAACTAGTAGAATTTCCTTTTGTCATCCTCATTCCATTGAGGATTGTTCACAACTGTGTTGTGAGGGGTTGTATGTTTCGTCGGTCCGTCCTGCTGATTGATTTGATTAGTTACATTTCCTATGAATTCCTACCTACATTGACGGAACTACCACCATTTAATTCTAATCCTCAGATAGACAGACATTGGGGCAGGGGGTATCGTATAGGCGAAAAGAGAAACATTGTACGTGTTAGGTAGTAGGTATTACCACCCCTTCTAGGAACAACTGTTTTAGATACCTAAAATATTCTCGATATATCAAAACTTCCTCAGACAGCCCCAGAGGATCACAGTACGATGTTCCAGAGAACCTTAAACTTGCCATGCTTCGTTGTCCGCTGATGCAAGTAGAACCATAATTATATATGGATTACCAAATCGTGTTGCCAAACCACCAAAATATTAGGCTCGTTACTTACCAACAAACAGAAACAAACAAATATTTACCTAATGCAAGTTTGAGAAAGGGCAATTTTCATTTTACTCTCATGGCATTTATTCAGTGGAATTGAAGTAGATATCACAAAATTTAACTAAACAAAGGACTCTGATTTTTGATCTTCAGTTTGTCATTTTCGATTTAGATACAATAAAAGTAGGTTGTTGAATTCTTCCTCTTGGTAGAGGCAGCTTTCAGATTCACTCAATTTATTCACGTTAAATTTCCGTTAAATTTTAGGGACAATATCATGTAAATGATAGGCAGTAGACCTAAAAAGAAATCCGGGAGTGGCCAAGCGACCTGCTAAATCTGGATTCCACAAAATCAGGCAGGTACAATTTACTAATTTGAACAGGGGTACACATACACAACTACAGTATTACGTATATCGATGGAATTAGAGGAGCTAATTAGTTTGATTGAAGGGGAACTTTTCTGTCCAAGTGCTCCCAATACAATTTATTATTGTTTATTAAAAATACTATATAAAACCATGCTGATGAACGCAATAGTTAGCGTTCTGTAAACTTCCATCAGGATGACAAGATCGTTGCTGGAACGCTGGTTGTCCCGACGTGTCGGCTACTGCGTTCGGCTCGACGCCCGCGATGTCGGCAGGCTCTTGTACGATGGAAAGGTCTTCTACGATC
This sequence comes from Lygus lineolaris, assembly GCA_030264115.1. Lineage (NCBI taxonomy): Eukaryota > Metazoa > Arthropoda > Insecta > Hemiptera > Miridae > Lygus > Lygus lineolaris. The sequence continues at coordinate 16,766,277 of JAEMON010000005.1, forward strand.
TCCTCGCGAGTTATGGAGTGGTGAACATAGAAATGTTCGGCGGGATTCCAGGGAGAGGACAAAAATCTGAACAAGAAGCTTACAGGTCTCTCAAAAGAAATCATACCTACTAACTTCTTAGCATACAATTATTATATAAATATTGTGTGTGGTGTATTCATAACGTGGTACTCCAGATTCAGAGCGAAAATGGCAAGTTGGTGGGCGTCTTCCCGATCTTGTTATAGTAAATACCTTATGTTGTGATGTACTCGTAAAACTAAAAGTTATATACTAATAAGAGTATGGGAACAAAAATCTTATCTGCTACAAAGAGGGATCAGAATAATAGAAACCTCCAGCATATACTGGGATAGGTATAGGTATATCTCGTGCTAGGTACCTATATTATTATTTGGCCATGAGGAGTTATTGTGGAGTGTGGTTCAATGGATATGTAGGGTCCAAAGAATAGACCAACACATCAAATTTAAAGTCTCATGACCCAAAATTTGCTTATTACTGTATATCGGAAACTATATTGGTAATCGGTGGTTCTAGAGGTCACTAGACTTGCCGCTTTTATAGGATGTTCACGTTGTCGCAATTCTGTTCCAGGTGCTTGGCTCAGCTTTGCGACGCGTTCCGTTTTTTAAATGTCGACGCGGATGAAGAGTATTTGCGCGGAATAGCAAAAAGAAACGGGCCTTTTGCGGTACGTCTGCTTTACCAACTTTACATGAAACTGGAGGACAAACAATTTCTCGATCTACTTGTGCCGAAAAGAGATGACAAATATGACCGCGACAACAAAGATGTGGTTGTGGCTCTCAGAAATCTTCGCCGACGGGATCCAAAGGATGGTGATTCACTCGTAGCTGATCGAGAAATGAACATTATTAAACAGTACGAAGATGCTAGGAAAAGGGTAAGAGCCAGCAAAGGATACGTGACGTGTTTCGACCTCGGACTTTATTATAATTGTACCCATTTATTTGACTATACATTCAAAGTAGGTAATCTCGTTTCCGAGTCTACCAAGGTAGCAGATGCATTGTTTCACTCTCGTGGGTTGATAAATGTTTCCCTCCAAAATCAAAATGCATTTTAATTTTTAGTACTTTCTGAACAAATTTGATTCAGTGTCTGACTGACTTTGTGTGTGTCCGTGAATACCAAACAGACGTTCCAAAATATTTGTATTCGATTTTGATGACATTTTCAAGGATTAGGCCATAGATGGGTTGTGATCATTGAAGATTCCATATGACTTCCAGCTTTGTTGGAATAATGTAGCAGCCTCAGCGCAAGCACTAACGTGAATTTTCACAAATTTCTTTCTTTCGATCTAATGGTCTGATTTCTGTCAAAAGTTGTGAGCTGGCCCTCACAGGATTGCTTACGAATTCCTACGCAATCGGGTAATCGGTAACCATGGATTATGTAAAAACTTGAAAAAACTAAAATAACTGAAGAAAAGTTTGATCGTGTTGATGTTTGTCAGTTCATAAAAATATCAACACCATCGTGAACTTCTGTTATAGTTATTGAATACGAGGACTTGATCTACCCCTTTAGTTTTGGTTTATTATTTGAATAGTTGTACATTCAGATACCCCCATAACATTCATAACATTCACCGACATTCGGTGAAAAATGTGAGTTCCAATACAAACGGACGTTTCTAATATTTCACTTTTGTACTTGCGCGGACTCTAACGATAACCGTTGCCGATGAATCAGTTTCTGAAAAAAAAAAAAAAAAAAAAAAAATGTAATCATTTTTAGGTCGTGGAATGCACGGCATTCTTGCGTGCATGCTTGCGCGGCCATATTGACCCGATGGTCACGAAATTGAGGGGACCTTCTTAGGTTATGGAGGTCGGTTAAGGACCTTTCTAGCATTTTAATCAGAAGAAAATTCATATATATAGGAAATAGATGTAGGTACAAATAGATCTTACAAGACAGATATGTATTTACAAACATAATGATAGTTTCTATCAGATAATCAAGCACTGTGCCGAAGACGTAGCACGGAGGCGTGAAGAGCTCAACCGCATTCGAGACCCGTACATCCCAATAGACTTCAAAGCTGGAGGAGAACTCAGTTATCTGTCCACACTCCGGGCGATTGCGAGCCAAGAGGAAGAAGAAACATTCGATCTTGACCCCAGGGAATACGTTGAATCATTGAAGGCGAAAGAACGACTGCGTAAGAACTGTGATTACAAAGCCCAGAAAATGACGCCACAACCTGTTGTTGACGTTTGGACAGACATACTTGAGCGAATGGAAGGGGTTTTCAAATCAACATTCAAGACTCGGATGGATCATCAATCTGATTATGAGAAATTCCATGCCCTAAAGTGGTCTGGGGCTCATCACAAATTTAAACGGTTCTTCGAGACAAAAATGGACAGGTACGTTGATTCTGATGAAGAGCAACATAGTGACCACGTAGTAAAGAACGAAATATTGAGAAAGGGAGGAGAAGCCATAGGTAAGAAACAAGAACCAATGTGGAAGCTCCATCATAAACTATGGGCGAAAAAGAAGAGACAACGAAAGAGGTGTAACTATGAGATGTGTCGACATATTGTGCAAGATTTGGTTGATATTTTGATGAAAGTGTTATTGCATCGGTATGAAAATAAGAGAGGACTAGTGCCTAGAAAGTTGATGAATGAGTGGAAAGAAGGGTTTTTAAAATGTGAGCTGACGCTCCCTCCTCCAAGAGTGACTGAGGTAGAGAGTTCGATAGGCGAAGAAGAGGCTCATCCAGAAGATGAGTTATTGATGGACTTGTTGAAAGATCGAGATTTCGATAGTGAAATTTTCATTGATCGCGAGGTAATAAAATTGTTGAATGAATTCAACATGCACTGTTACATTTACTTGGTTGGGCCGTGGGATACACTCAAATGGCCTGAATGGGAACCTCTTGATGAAAATTTGGTGGTGAACGGCTTCATTGTTCATCGTCTGCTGGAGACTAAATATCCTTTACCCAAAGGCTACCAAGATCCCCAGTTCGATTTCAAGTTTAAAGCAGCAGTTAGCACTATCAAGGATCCCAATACAGCATACATTTATAATTCAATCCGTAACTTGATGTCAAAGCAAGAAATGGTTGTATTGGATATAATTGAGCCAATGAATTATTGTTTGAATGCTTATCACGCTGAGACGGCTGCAATTGAAGAGCAAGAAGAAGCTGCTGGAGGAACAGATAGGAGGGTGAGTAAGAGACAGTCAAAACAACAGAGGCAGTCAAAACAGTCCAAAAGACAATCCAAAGGAGGGAGTCAAGCTTCACAAAGACGGCAATCCAAAAGGCAAAGCACGGCAAGGAAAAGCACTGGGGGGAGTAAACAGCAAAGGAAGAGTATGGGAGCTAAGCAAAGGAAGAGTATGGGAGCGAAAAGTGGTGGAGCCAGAAAAAGCAACGCTGGAGGAAGGAAAAGTATGGGAGGGGGTGCGAAAAGAAAAAGCACGGCTGGTGGTGATGCAGGTGGTAAGGCTAGTTCAGATCACAAACTGTTATCGAGAGGGATTTCAACGGTAAAACGAGGCAGAGACAAGGCAGTGCAGTGTCCCAGTATCGACTCGTTGGTTCCAAGAGTGAACCACTCTACCGCGGGATTGCTAGGTAAAGAGGTATTTGCTTTTGTGAATGCAGGTAAACCTGTGAGTGATCTTTTGTCAGGGAAAATGCTGATAGAATACTTGAAGGCTAAAAAAGACAGTATTAAAAGTTTAGCTCTACTATCGTATCCTTTAACAGTTTCGCAGGCTGTTCTCTTGGAATTTCTGATGACTGGAAGGCCTTTAAAGACCGATTATAAAGTTAATACTGAAATTGAAAAATTTATACAAGATGAATTGAGGCCTCAACCATATTTGGACACCAGGACTCTCGTTGATTTCGAAAACATATTTTCACCTGACCTTCAAGTGCTGAGCAAGGACATTTTAGAAGTAATGGCAGACCCTAATACAGCGGAAATTTTAAATTCTGATCGTAAAAAGCTGGCCAACAAGCCGGATGATTTGGAGGCTGTGAATGCTGTTGTAACGTTAGTAGCTAGTGCACTTCTTAAGGAACAATCAGCTAAAACATTGATACCTGATCCATCAGGGGTGGAAGAAACGACCAAAGAAACTCAAGTCAACAAGGAAGAAAACGTCAAACATCAAATGGTTAAGGAAGCAGACGTCAACCAGAAAGAAGCTAAATATCCAGGATGGGAATTGAAGTGTTACAACGAACGAACACCAACCAGAAGGGAGCTAGCAGACAAAATACGAACTGAAGCTTATAATCTTGGGCGCTTCAGACCGGAACTATCTCGAGAGGCTTACGAAAAGATCAAAGCACACGTACTCGCTTTACTTGCATGGATAAGATCTGAAAGAAAATACAGAGAAAAACCTTCTCCTGTAGATACAATTTTAGGAGAAATTGAAGAAGAACTATTTAATTATGAAGATGAACAGACCGAATATGACTCTAAAATCTCCACCGTTCAGCCCAAAAAAGATGTTTCCCGTCCCATGAATATAACCATTGTTGATGATGCCAAGCCACTAAAAAATGTGGTCCTCAAACCTGAGGAATATATGCGTCCAATTTCTTATGTTGACTTATTGAAATTGAGGTCATCGGAAATCATGCCAAGACCAAATAAAGATCAGATGGAAATACATTATACCACATCTTCATTTTTTACGAAGTACGTGAAATGCTTGACGAAAGCTCTAGCAAAAAAAGAAGAAGACGATTATCAAGCCAGGAAATTGAAGTATAATAAGTTCATGGAAGATGAAATAGCTGGCGAAGAATTTGTTTTAGACCCAATAGTTGAATTGCAGCCTGATACCTTTTATAAGGTGTATGGAAAGAAGGAAATATTTGATTTCAACAACATTGACTATGATTCTATCGTTAGGTTATGTAGAATGTTAATAGACGAACCAAATGATGATGATGATCCAGCGCGTAAACCGTCGGTGTTACTATTTGACACAGACGCTTTGAAGAAACTCAGAATTGACTTGCCTGGAAGCAGAAAAAGGAGTTCCACAAAGTCTTCAGGTGGCAAAAGACAATCTTCAGGAGGCCAGAGGAAGTCTTCTGCTAGAAAGTCAACTGGTGGTAAGAGAAAATCTACAGCCAGAAAGTCGACAGGTGGAAAAAGAAAATCTACTGCGAGCAAGAGACAATCTAATGCTAGCAAGAGGCAATCAGCAGCTGGCAAGAAGAGGCAATCAGCCGCTGGGAAGAGGCAATCAGCTGCTGGAAAGAGGCAATCAGCTGCTGGCAAGAGACAATCAACAGGTGGCAAAAACACAAGAAGGAGTACAACTATGAAAGGAGGTACCCACTATAATATCATTATGGCTTGACAATCTTGACATTCGGATAAGTATTAATTTGTACTGCATTCCGTGATATTTTCTCTCAAAAATGCTCATTACAGCTCCTAATGAACCTGCTTTACGGGAGGTCCGCAGATTTTCTCCACGGCTTGAAATTCGAATTTGTACTTGTACTGCCTATCCTAAAAGATCATACTGATAGTGAGAGAGAAATAAATTATAAGAAGCATAGGTATTGACATGGATATAAGGATATTAAATGGATGGATATATAATATGGATAGGGTTGGGGTCTATCTATGAAAATGTAACACGAAAAAAATGCATCGTTCTACCTATTTCGGTCGATTTCCACGTACAACCAACCCGTTGGTAGGGAAGTGTAACCTCCGCAATTTTCATCGCACAGAAATCGTTCGCCACTCGTTGGAAAGCTCTCGATTTACTTATGTGAAAAATCTACCTACACATCTCACGCTACCAATTTCCCCCTTCTTACGCACCTGGTTACATTCCTAAACTAATTTGATCGGTCTGTAAACAAAATTTTCCTTTGGAAGAAACATGAATGCATAGGTTTCTAAACGATTTCCAACACGACCGAATGACGCTGTTAAAACAAGGAAATACGTGACACTGGCGTTCCTTGTCTCTGATGCGTTTCGCGTACAACCAATCGTTGCTCGGGAAATATAACTTCCTCATCTTCCACCTCATAAAAATCCTTCACTACTCGCTGAAAAGCTCTGAATTCATTACACAATACACCACATCTCGTCATGCCAATTTCCCCCTCCTTCCACATCCTTCAGAGGACTACTGGTACGTAGGTAAACAAACAAAGTTGGTTAGAGTTTTCAGTTTGGCATTATGATAGGTACTTTCACAACGTAATATTATACGAAGCACTCTAGTAAAAGCAAGTTCCATGCTTTTTCAATTTTAGCACGTAGGCCTGAAGTAGTGCAGGCCGGTCTTTCGTTTATTGTATTCTCCGTTGAAGTACCATCCTACTTGTTACATAAAGAAGCAGGTAGGTAACATCTTCAGTCTCACCTTTTCAATGTGGAATATTTCAGCTCCACTTCTCAGGGGTTGAGGGGGTTCCGCCCGTAGTGTGAACATTTCTCCAACTTTTCTCAGTCAATAATCTATCAATTTCAAATCTGTTTTCGGCATTCTTTCAACTTTTTAATTCTGCAGGGCAACACACTATCGAAATTTTAAATTTCAAAAATTTCACATTTTGAAATTTTGATAGTGCGTTGCCCTGCAAAATTAAAAATAGAAAGAATGCCGAAAACAGATTTGCAATTGATCGATTATTGGCTGAGAAAAGTTGGAGAAATGTTTTAACAGTAAAATGGTAACGGGAGGAGGGGAAGGGGCGGTTACTTTTTCAAAAACATATTGACATGAAGTAGTAATAAGATTTGTAGTGAGAGTTAATATGAACTCTGTAATTCCCGAGATTTGCGAATTTTTTATGACGGTTCACACTCTGGCCGGAACACCCCTAACGGCTTCTAATTTATGAAATAGGGATATTGGTGCCTTATAATTTGAAGATTTTTTAAAGAAATTATACATCATATTTTAGTTACCATAAGCCGTTATTAACCATCACCAGTTCAAACTCAATTTCTTTTTAATTATAATAATTACGTGTTTATTATGTAATTTTTTTTATTTTCTCTTCCTGCCTACATCTTCCTGCGTGCATTCCTACTATTAACCTTCATCTAATTTCTTCCTTGATGGGGAAAA
>JAEMON010000005.1:16783159-16798781 GCA_030264115.1 Lygus lineolaris
GAGGGCTCCGCGTCACCGCTTGCCGGCTAGTCGGTTTCGCGCGTTTGAGTCGGAAGGTGGGTTCTGTCTGTCAGTGAGTTCGACTTCGCGACTTCGCGAGCGACTGGTTACGTCTGGTGGGATCTCACAAGGCCCTATAGAAATAACTGAAATGATCTTAATATAAATCAAAACCAAGAAAAAGGTAGGTATATCAGTCAAGATTTTAAAAATTTTTCCCACGGTTAAAAACACTTGGGAACATAAATCATATATAAATAAGAGAAATATTTTGTCATTTAGTCAAATGAGGTGAAGCTTTATTCCGTCAGTAGTAGAGAAGGATAATTCCGAATCTCACGAAATGATAAATTGTGAGATCGGTGGAAAATATTGGGATTCAAATGTCAGCGAATTCACGGATAAATTGAAGCTATTGCAATTGGCCAAAAAATGTTGGAAGGCAAATTTTTGGGAAATCCCACCATGGAGAGCCATTTAAGCCATTCCTGAATAAAATCCTGGACGAACTAAATCACTCGCGACGAAGTTGTGGAAACCCATTTTAATAAAAAGAAAACGGAGTTAAATAGAAAAACGTTGTCTGTTTCCACGAAAATATTTATTTCTTTTGTTATTGTTTGTTACTGATGATGGCCTAACCGTCGAAAACTCATTATTTTCGCGGAAATAGACAACGTTTTTTTTATTTAACTCCGTTTTCTTTTTATTAAAATTCTGGAGTGGAACACATATTTATGTGTGTGCATCCACACGATGTCTGGCCTAGGAATAGTAAGATTATAAAATCCAAAATGGTGCCAAATATCGACAATGTCAAAGGAAGGGATGAGTTCGTTAGGATGGGGTTCATTTTGATTTAGGAGTAAAAAATCGCTACAGAAAGGCGTTGATGTGGGTGGGGGGGATTATTTACCAGCCAGAAGTACCTGTAGGAACACGCGGCACCTGTAGGTATTCGAAATCACCGTGAAATTTTTCATTTTTGCACCTAGTTTATTTATTTATTTTTCATTTAAACGGGCGAACCCAATATATAAAATACAGAAATAAGATACGACAGTTGTCAAAGGAAAATATAACATAGCATTTATAAAGATGACACCTAGGTACCTAGTTCACAAATCGCGGAAAAATACTCAATTTGTAAACAAATCTGTCATCGCTGCATGTCTGGTACTTTCCATTATGAAGCACAAATAATAATGGGTAGATTATTTTTTTTATGGTTCAAAAACTAAATGGACTGCAGTCCCACTTGATAAAATATACTCTAAATAGGTTCCATGAGGTCAAACTATTATAATTATAGGTATGATTTCACGTTCCATTCGGTTAATCTTGTTCCTCGCATGGAGAAAGAAGCGTATTTTCATTCAACCCAATTTCTGTAGTGATGCCACCAAACGTCATAATACTCGTAATAATACAATATAATAGCTCATTACAGAAACTCGCTAATGCCAATGGGTTTTTGTGTATCGTAAGGCAGGCACACTGTTCGTAACAGGAACCAACATTTTCCATGTCCGTGAAATATGCGTTTGCTTCAGAAACCCACTTAGGGTCAGCTCAGGAGCAAAATTCAATTTTGCTTCCGAGCTTGATAATTACGTTGTACCATGATAAATGTTCTAATATTAATGAATAAATCGCAATACCTTATATATTGTAGCGTTACTGAAAGTCCATAAGTTAATATCTAAGTGAAATTGTCGACTAGAGGGATCAAATTCAGCACCTTGTCGTTTCAATTACCTCCAACTAATTTCAAAAATTTGTTAGACATTCATCACGATCCACTGGATTTTGTTATACGTGTATATTTTTCATCGTATTTAATTGCGTAGATGTTGTGTAATATTTTGTGCTGATAACTAGTGTTATAAAGCCGTGCAGGAAGTATTTCTTTGGTACCTATCTCTCGACAATAGGTACTCAACCTATACCTCATGCTCGTTAGAGTTCTAATAGTTTGTAATGAAATCCTGCTTATTTGTAACGTGATGACAAAATGTTGACTTGTCTATTAGAAGAAACATTAGTTTCAGGTTCAAGAGAGTGAATCGCATTAAGAGTTAGCTGTATAAGAAACTATATAACTGAAAAAAAACTGGTACATAAATGGATGAACGAATTACTCCGTGCAAATCGCGCGGCCGCAACTCGATTAAAAACCAGTTTGACGCGAAGTAGTCATTCCTAATCAGTTAATATGGGGTTCCCATTTGGAAAAGAAGAAAAAAGTGAGAGTGCATTGCGCACATTTTGCACATACGATTTTAAAACTTCTCGTTAAAATACAGTGGACATGGGTTTTTTGCTTTCCATACTATTCACTCATAGAGATGGATAAAATGCTAATTATTAATTCATTAGCACATTTAGATAACCCTTTCACGTAGATCACGGTTTTTCTCAGATTAAAACAATAGGGTGTGCGCGTAGGTTGGAAGTTCTCATTTTCGACCTCAAATTCGGGTTCAGCGTTCTAAAAAAAACCCCCGTGAGCGACTTTTTAACTGAAAATTCCGTCCGGTTGAGCCAGGAAAGAGCTGGAAAGAGGCGCGTGACGTCAGAATTATTTGGGCACTGTGGGTCCCCCTCCAGGCGGGAGGGGAGTCGGTGACGTCATCATTATTAAGTTCAAGACCCTTGTATGTTAATAGGATACCGTTCATGTTGCACCATTTCGGAAAGTTCTCGTTAAGATTCATCATTTGGAAAAGGAAGAAAAAACTATGCCCACACCCCATTACCAGCAACTTTGTGAAATAGACTGGCAGAACGGTATAAATGAGGATTGTAGCCCGATTTCGAATGTTGATGATCGGTGGTGGGTGCTAATAACAATATATATAAATGGTAAATGGGAGGCTGTCACGGTTAATTGCGCTGGAGGAGAGCGATCCGTGGTGAAGATACGATAGAAGAGGATTCGATAGGGGATCCCTTGAGGATATCGGATCTGCTCCGCCCACTATATTGGTGTGGTTCCCGATGAGTAGTCAGCCATCAGCTGTGGACTACGTTCATTGTATTATAATTACAATTGTATAATATTCGTTGTGAAATATAAGGATTACTGATCTTATAGTTAACTGGAAATCAGCACAATAAGTTTCAATGTTCAGCGGTGATAGGATGGGAACTCAAAGCTCTCTTTGTGTTCACAAGCAAGATCAATGCTTTTGCTTCCTCACTACCGAAGGTAGGAAGCTATGTATTCGTGCAAGAAATAAAAGAAAATTTTTTCCTCCAAAATCAAAATTTCCACTTGCTTTTTACGTTTCGGAGATCTCTGAACAATTTTGGTTCCGTGTCTGTCTGTCTGTCGGTCTGTGGTCAATTCCTTGTCCCAGGCAAAACTATGTGAAGATGTTGTCCGAATTTGATGAAATTTTCTGGGATTGTGCGGGTTAGTCCCGTGACGGTCCCCTATAAATTTCATCTCTATCGAACCCCTAGTACCGTAAGCGCATGCGCAAACGTGAATTTCCTGAAACCCCTGTATCTCAGTTCCTAATTGACCTATTTCGCTCATATTTGCAGGGTAGTTGTGGACTGACCCGGAGACAATCACCTTTGAATTTCGTCACGATAGGATCAGTAATAGCTACTGCGCAAGCGCAAACCTGACATTTGTTGTCATAGGCGTATCTCCAGAAGTACTCGACCAATTCCGGTAATATTTTCAGGGATTACGCGGCTAAGGCCCTGGAGGGTCTCTCATGAATTTCATCACCATCGGACCACTGGTAGCGTGTGCTCATGCGCAAACGTGAATTTCCTGAACTACGATTTCTCTGTTCCTAATGGACCGATTTCGCTCAAATTCGGAGGGTATTTGAAGGTTGATAATCACCTTCGAATTTCAACACGATTCTATCAGTAATATCTACTGCGCATGCGCAATTTCGAAATGAGCTTCATAGCCACAACTCCGGAACTACTCGACCAATTGTGGTGAAACTTTCAGGGATTGTTACGGTTAGCCCCTAGACAGTTCCCTATTGATTTAATAGCCATAGGACCATTAGTAGCGTGTGCGCATGCGCTGACTTAACTGAAACTACGATTTCTCAGTTCCAATTGGATAAGTGATTGGATTAAGTGAACTCCGAAACTAGTCTACCAATTTCGTTGAAATGTTCACTAACTGATTATATACGTCCATGTTCCAATAGTGAGGAAGCTATACTGCCCACCCAACTTGGCAGACGTTTTTTAAACCTCCTCCAGACCATCCTAAACAGAGGCTGTATCCCTTCTTAAGGGTTCAGGTTAGCTGGAGGCGATTATGGAGTTAGGTCCTCCTTCTTCTGATAGATCCCTAACTTTTCTTTCAATATTCACTTAAAAATATTATTTAATCGAGGATCGAGGACTCGCGTCTCAACCATGCCAGTATTAATTACAAACGTTATTCTTAGCCTCACTCCTACTCAATTTTTGCCCCATTTTTTTGTCCCATGACCATGTCCCATAGTCGTGTCCCAAAACGTCACACCGTATTCCGCTTACAACCGAGTCGATGGCAGGGAAATGGTACTTCGCCGTTTTTCATCCCACAAAATTCGTTGACCATTCGTTCGAAAGCTCTCCATTTATCCAACCAGATATTATGTTAACTACTACGAAGTGCGTGGAGAACAAGATGAGCAATGAGCATGGTTATTTGAATAATTGTGTACACTCAGGTGATCATTCTCAATAATTGATATTGTGAACATGATTGCAACCGCTTGTTAATTTCTGATGATTTCATTCAGCTGGTGTTTCGATGATTTGATTCATAGCAGGTGATCCGAATATTGCGAGAACGGTTTGATTTGTGAAGTGGTGGTTAAAGTGACGACTTTATTTTTTCTGGGGGGCTGGGAGAACTACGTTCGTAAATTGCTGCTCGTTCTATACAAAGTATAGAAGAGATAGATCCCGGGGGGTCCAAGGGGGCTTGCCCCCTTGGCGAGGCGTGCAGCGCCGAGTTTAAGTATAAATATATTGCATTTCCGATCGCTGCAATTTGATATTGTGGTGTCCGTGATAGAGGACAAAATTAGATAAGTACGACTGTGAACAGCAAAGCACTACGTTTTCATATGAGTTGAAAACAACTTGTGGAAACTAAAGAAGATCGAATCGACCTGCTGTCAAGTCGCCGACGCCAGCAATTGAGCAGTCTGTCTTCAAAAACGCTGCAAATTATTACACAACGGCTTATTATTTTCTATATAGATTACCAATATGTAAATATCCTATTAGTATAATTATATGTAGCAGGTACCTACCGTTATTATGCCTTCTGTGAGTTGAAAACGTAGGTACCTTGATCTATAACTAACCGGTTATGTAGCACGGTCCCACATGTACCTACATGTACCTACTCACTTCGCTCACGGTTGGTTGTCAACATCCCAAACGTGTGATTATTTATGCGTGGCACTGGCTCTTCTACCAATGTTGTATTTTTCCCATTGAAGACATACAATCACCTCATCGTTCGCCAAATGCAACTCCAACAATGCAAAATATGTGATGGTAACCACCAACCGAACTGATTGGCAACTGGGATATATACCAAAGTTGTTTAGAAATTTTCAAGCGAAATCAATACTACTTCTTCAATACCTAATACCCATCAAATTTCAACGATTCATCCAGTCGTGAAATCACACGAAGCTCCCTTGTTTAAGAATGTGTTTACTCATTCAACGTAAGCTAAGGAAAGCCTCGTTCACGACGGAAAAAGGACGTCCACGCGGATTTTTAACATACCCGCTGAAATCGTTTGGAACTCGCTGATCATTTTGAAATAAGAAGGGCGTAAATCGGTCCAGTCGTTTGACTTTGCATAAGGAACAAACTAAAAACAAACTCATTGTGATTTTATACATTGATAGTAAACGTGTAAAACCTCGTAAGTCGGATTTTGGCGATTCTTTGATTTTCAGTGGAATAGGTAGTTTTTTAGGACTTGATCCTCCAAGCGAAGCCTTTGTCCCATTTTGTGTCCCATTGTGTCTCTTTTTCCCGCCTTTGTCCCATCTCTTCTCTGTGGCCGTGTGTAGAAACTTGCAAGTCAAAACCTGCCAGGGGTGTAGCAAGACCTTGTAACTAGGGATGGGCTAAACTGTTATTTTTCAATAACAGGTTCCAATAACAGGTTACAGGATAACAGCCTGGGGGACAAAAACCGATGAAACCCATAATTGCATTTTGTATGAGAAGGTTTTTGTCGTCTCCCGTGAAATTTAAAGTTTTGTACTTACGAGGGCTACCACTTTTACTATCGATATAATGATAATACCATAATTTGCATAGTTGAGAAAATGTTTGTTCTCCAAATCAAAATTTCACTCTGTGGGTAACTAAAGTGCTAAAGAGCAATTCAAAAGCTTCTATAGGCTTTGTGAACAAAACTTATCCGGTACCTTGTCTATCTGCCCCTCTGTGGCCAATTCCCTGTCCCAGTTAGGTAACTCCAAAAATATGTAAAAAAAATATTATTTCAGGACTGTGTGGGTTAGTCTTTAGAGGGTATCTTGTTTGGCAGATAGAGCACGTAGAGCACATACGAATTGTTGACGCTATGTGGGGAAGCTAAACTGCCCACAAACTTGGCAGGCGCTTTTCACTGTGCACACGTCTAGTTTCACTAAGACTAATAAATAAGCAAGAACGGGCGAATGAAAAAACTTAAAAAAATAAAATAAAAAACACTACGTCGACGTTGCGCGGCCGAGAAAAACAACCTGTCACTTGAGGGTTACAAGGCATTTTATAATCCGCAAGCTTGATCTAACGGCCTCTACTCCACTTGAGAGCTTGAGACGTGTGTAAGTACATTCGAGCATGGTCTAGTTACATAGGTACCCCCTTCATCGGGCGAGACACGACTTCGCTAAATATACGAATGCCGAGTTATCAATTTTCGTGAGTCAGAAATCTGACTACCTACTTGAAACAGTCGTGTTATATGGTTGAAGGAATATCGACTGAATATATAGACTGATTTATAGACTGAAGCTGTTTGAGTTCGATCTTCTAAATTTTAAATACTGAGGCACACAAGACTTGATACAAAAGTATGATGTAACAATAAATTGCTCGTGTGAACGTGCTGTCAAGTACCGAATGGCTTCCGATTCTTGTCTTGATTTTTTGCTTTCTGATGAGTTCTCATGCTTCTATTTCATTAGTATTATATCAAGTATTATTAGTATCAATATAGAAACTGGAATTTGATTCTGGAAGTCGTGGTGTACCAAACAGAATGTGTGAACGTACCTAGTTTCCTATGCGCAGTTCAAATAGCTATTTTAGGTAGAGCGTTAATTGGGGATTACAAAAGTTCCATTCATGCAGCATGAGTTGATGAGCGAATTTTCGAGGAATAATTTGACCCGATTTGGTGGCTTATTCTTGTAGGACATTTTACGCTGATTGCGAATATACCACATGTTCCTGTGTTTAAGATACTCATTTACACCAAAAACCTTAAAAAACACGTTTTTTAGCGATTTTTGAAACTAAATTTTCAAAATTCGACCCCTTGTAGTACTCCAAAAATTCTTGCCGATGAAATCATCCTTTCTTTTGATATTATTGACATATCAAAATTTTTCCGGATTTTGGTTTATTATTTTCACTACCTACCTAATGAACCTTTGGAATCGAGCACGAAAAAAAAAAAAAAAAAAATTTAACCCCCCCTCAAAATTTGAGGTTTTACGTTTCAAGATACGTAGAATCCAAAAAGCGAATAAAAATAAAAAAATCCGTCCGTAGTTACCATGGACAAAAATTAATGAAATTAAGAATACCGGCCCCATTCGGGGTCTAGCTGTGCTGCGATGCTTGGCGTTACCGCCAGTCTTCTCTAAGGGGCAGAAAATAGGGGATGAAATTTTCAAAACGGCCTAACTCGAAAATTTCATATAGGAAGTTATATTTTTTCCATCGATTTAAAATAGAACACAATTTTTAACGTCGAATGAGACCTTGCGGAGCGTTTTAGGACCAACCGTTCGCTCCCTGTAAGGACTTGAGGGTTGAACGAAAAAAGATCAGAAACACAAGTGTGAATCGCAATTCTTCCCGAGTATGCAAAATCTCCGTTCAAATATCAGCTGTTCAACTGCAAATTTGTTTCGATTCCTCGGAACCAAGTTTGTTGTTTACTTTCAGAAGCTTCCTTAGTTACTGAATTGTATTAGGAATGAATGATAAAACTCTCCGATAATAATAATTACTAGAAGGTACCTACTCATTGTCGCCAAGAGATGATTGTGAACCTCACGGTAGGTGGGTATTTTATGTCAATAGGATCTTTGTAGATGGGCGATCTATACATTAAATAATAAACCGTTGTGTAATAATTTGCAGCGTTTTTATCTTGATTCCTCAGTCAGATATCGTGTGGAGTAACACATATATATAAATATATTTATAAATATATATACATATGGGAAAGTGTCAAATTTCAGGAATCGTTTTAGAATAGTCCGAAACGGATTTCCATGGAGAAAATTTTCAAATATTCGCATTACAAAAATTTTGAAGCCATTGCAATAGCTTAATTTTCTTCAAAATTTCGCTAAAATGAAGTTGAATCCTCTGCGAAAGAAGTTGCTTTACTAGGTATATAATTCGTTATTATTGGAGGTTGCTATAAGTTGCCATATAGTGGGGAAAATTTGGACGTACGAGTAGTAGGAACAATTTAAGAGACGATCAAAGTGTGAATGGTCCATCGTTTTCTTATTTCCTCAATCATTCAGAACGCTCCCTACAAACGGTCCTTTCCTGTCCTCCTTTGCTACACTTGTTCCTTGAGCAAGGATGAAAAATTGGGCCTGTCTCCTAATGCAGGAATGTAGGGAAGGAACTCCTGTGTATGTTATAATAGTGCCTCTGCACTCTTGAGAGTAGGCTTCCATCACACAATTCTATGTAATAATGCTTGATAGGAAAGAGTTAAAATATCATCGGAATTCGTTGTGCTGATAAAGATATTGATGTAACCCTCACTAGTACAGTGCCACATGAGGTTCAAAAATAGTGCGTAGGTGAAGGGAGAAATATCCCGTGTCCAGATCATCCACCGGTTCCTCCATCGACGCCGCAATTTCCGCGCTCTGACCCGAACATTCCAAGACGTCCTCCATAAAGATAATGTTGAAGGGAGAAAAGTGAACCCATTCAATCCAGTATGGCGACAAGTCCGCTTAAGTGGACGGCGGTTGACGCTGTTGAAGACCTTCTCTTCTTCCAGGAGAAAGGTGGAACGGTCGAGAGAAGAGGATAAGCAAAGTCGAGTGAGTGAGGCCGCATTTCTGAATTGATGACGTCAAGATCTCCGTTTTCCATTAAAGCCATACCGCACCAACACTTCTCATTCAACATTCTTCTTAACCACCTCTCATACACCTAAGCATATGCCACGAGCCCGTCCTGTTGTTACCGGTGTGTGCAGGTCTGCTGGTGCGCCACCAGTGGCTCCAGAATGTTTCTATGTTTCACTGTGGAAGCACATTCAGTTTTTGGTAGTACCGAATGCGGTGCTCAGTCAAATTCCTTGCCTTGAGGATGCTCGCAGTGAATAAAGCAGAGGAGAGCAGGCTAGAACTAAAGCACGATGCACCTGATTTTGTGCGGAAATTCTTTTATTATTCTATTGCTATTAATTTCCCTATTTTTTATTTGGCTTGCCCGTATTAAATAGACAAGATACAACGGTCAGGCTCCCCCCACGCCATGTTGCCTATGGAAAGCCGGCCTCAATCGTGACGTCATGTTCCAGGAAATTTTCCACCGTCAGGCCTTCCCCTCATCGCCGCCGGATAAAGCCTCGCGTTCGCGACCCTAGCGATAAAGGTAAGCGAAGTAAACTGACCCCCTCCCCTCACCCTTTTCCTGCCACCCTGACCTTTCCGAACGGGCGGCGAGTTGTTCGGCGAGCACCAGCGCCGGCTTCTTATGACAAGTTCGCGGCGCGCTCTTTGTCGTTCCCATTTGGAAGTCCGTTCCAGCTCTCGAAGTCAGTTTCGGGAGAGCCCGCATATTTGAATACGTCACTCACCCTGTCATCGGGACATGAAGAATTCGCATTAGTTGGACCGGCCGAACGAACCTTTTCTCCAAGTTGGTCGATCTCTTCGAGCTGTATTCATGATCACGAATGAATCTTTCTGATCGATTCAGACGGGTAGATAGGTATAGATGACCTCACCAGACCAAAAATTGGAAACAAAATCATCTTACATTATACTCCAAACAATAATGAATCATCAGTGTGACTCGAGAAACCCTTTTTGCATCCTGAACTAAGTAACCAGGTACAAAGTTGATTTGTGAGGCTGGGCTTCGTCCTCACCGCCTCTTCAATTTGGATTCAGGGGCGATTTTCCAGGAGGCAACTTCAAACAGTCCAGAGGGGGTAGTTGTTAATGGATTGGTCATAAACAATTTAAGATATTATGCTGATGATACCGTTTTGTTGGCCAACAGTTTTGAAGATCTTCAGCAGCTTCTATCTAGAGTACTATCTTCTATCAAGCCGTTCTCTGAAGCTCCCTCTCTGCGTTAGGATCCTGCGCTTTTATGTATTTAGCATTTTATATTATGGGTTGGAGGCGTGGCGTTAACTAAGGTCTCATGCAGGAAAATCGAGGCGTTCGAAATGTAGACCTACGAGAGAATATTGAAAATACCTCGGACTGCAAGGAGGACAAAATAGGAGGTGTTGCGAATGTTGAGCAAAGAGAGAGAGGTTATGAATAACAAGAAGAGGAGGCAATTAGAATTCTTCGGCAGTTATAATGCAGGGTGTGATTATCGGAAAACATGGCCCTGGAAGGAGAAGAACATCTTGGCTGCGAAATATTTGACAGTGGTTCGGCTTAAGCTCAACATCACTATTCCAAATTGCCGTGGATGGAGTTAAGATTCTGAATTTGGTCGCCAACGTTCTTGTAGGACATGGTACATGAAGAAGAAGAAAGCTTATTTATCTTTATTTTGGAAAAGCTTTGTTTGGTATCAACCCTCCCTCCACTTCAAGGTCACAACTGCTGTGAGCACTATTGGTACCACTCAGAATGTCACCGAAGAAGGATCTCCTTCTTCCATGTCAGAATGTAATAAATTATGTTCCATGATACACTGAATAGACAGTCGCTCCTTTCTTTAAAGTCGGTCTCCGGGAAAGGAAATAGGAAGATCTCTTTTTCTTAGGCTATTGGCATATACCTGTATGTAGTTGGAATCTTGTCAAACAAATATCTAAGTTGCATTTGGGTTCTTTCAACTAGGGTCCAGTCAGGTGTTGTAAAATTGTCAAACTGGGGCTGATATCGCATTAATTTGGAACCTTGGAAACTAGGGCAGTGGTCTCTGCTGTGGAACCCTTTCAAAACGTGTTAGAGCCTGGAGTTGGGACCGTATCAAATTAGGTCGAGGCTGCAGTTCTCAATCAAACACATTTCGGTCTTGGACAATTTTCAGCTGAACCCCAGCGCCAAGACAGAGATGTCAAAACATCTTGACCAGATAAGTTGGCATCATCATTCAAATTTTTCTAAAGTAGGTAGGCGTAAGTGATCTTTGCTCACGCTGCCTGAAGAATGAGAGTGTCCCTTGATTTATTTATGAGAAAAAATTGGTTTGAAAAAGTGAGTTGCTGATTTTTTGGTCCTGGTGCAGTTTATTTTGATCATTAAGCTTAAACGAAATCAAGCTTTGTTTCTAATTTCAAGCAAGGTTATAAATATATATATACAATATGAAGAATAGTTCAACTAGTAAAGAAGGCGGGATAGGATTTATCATATACGGGGGAAAGCCCCTCTGCTCTCGATTATATTGTCTGAGGTCAACAATTATCATCTGGTGGTCTAACGTTTGTAGACTAACTTCCTGCAATCAACTTACTATGGCTGAACGGACAATACATTCATTCATACGTCTCAACTACCTTGCTACTTACTACTTATTTATTCTGGAGAGTTGTGTCAGCAAGTGAATTGTTCGATAATGATTGTATACACTTTGCACTGGAACATCAGAATCCACGTCACGTGCCTTGCAAGTACGTGGTGTGTTTCTCTTTGTTCCAAGATCGTGGAGAAATTACGTCTAACTCTTCAAAAAGTTATAGCTGGGTATTCCAAATTCGCTTAGTTCCCCGGACTTAAATTACGTTCGCAGGGCTCGAGGCCAAGGAGACTTCATTACAAACAACGGTCCAAGATTATCTTTAGGAACCCTGGTTATTAATCCTACGAATTCAACAAGAATGGCTACCGAATAGAATCAGTTCGCCACAATCCTCCACATAATATAAGTTGGCTGAGTTAGTGAATGAGGTTCGTTACTCAGAATATCCTCAAAGTCGGTGGTGTGAAGTGAGGATCAAATACAAAATCGTATAAATTTTTAGTAGATATTTATAGCTCATAAAAAGTCCCATAAGATCAGACGTATACAAATCATGAAAGGTGGTTTATCCCCAATCCAGGGGTAATTTGGTTGGATCTAATGTCCAACGGTATTCCAATACCTGTAATATTATTTTTAATGGTTGACTTCCAGGAAGATAATATTACATGAGTACCTAAGGAAAGGTTAATGTCCCCTTGACGACGGATTTTTATCGTTAGGCACGGACACCCTCGACGATGGAGTGGCTGAAGTAATAAAAATACTCATTACCCTTAGAATGTTGATGGCATACCCCGTGTTACCAAGAGGTTGCAATGTCTCTTAAAAAGTTAAGTACGGTGGAGCCCCTACCAAAACCGTGGCTGGTCAGCAAGTAAAATTCGAACACATGATATTGTCGATCGTATGGATACAAGATTGGCATAGTCAAAATTTTGAAGCCACTGCAATTCGCAATCGAAGCCATGGCAAGCTTGGAAAATTTGCTAAAAGTACCTAATGCCATCGTCTCTAAAGCCAATCAGTTGTAACAAAGTAATTATGAGAAATATGAGAGTTGCCTTCGTGGCTCAATGGGTTAAATCGATGGAGAGAAATCATATGTTGTAGGTTCGAGTCCTGACGGAACTGCATTGTTTCGCCTTAAACTGATTCAACTTTTCTTTCTCAAGAGTAGCCATATTGGCGTGGCCCAACATAGCCCCTTTGCAGCTATTAGTCGTCATAATTTGTCCAAATCAAATGATGTTTGCATTGTAATGGATCTACATTTTAATTTTCATCAGCAAACTTCTCGTGGTTTCATCTATAGACCTATTATTATAGAATGGGAGTGTATAGCACTCTCCATCAAGAGCGACCGCTCATCTGGACCGGAAGAAGCTTGGGAAGGCGATAACGAAGAAACTTTTACTCCGATACTTAGGTATTATGAAATGGATGGAGTATCGAAGAAGCAGAAGAATGCACCAGGCAGACAGTGGGACGGAGTAAAAAACGAGTCTTATACGATGCGACTACTCAAACCATCCTCTGCCAAGTGCAGGCTTCCTCACATGGCCAGTGAAGAACTCCCCGAAGAAAGTTCTGTTTTCTTGCGAGCCCACATTTCCATCCATCTTGTCCCGTTTCCCTCCCTAAGGAGGATCTAGGTCGGTTGTAGGTGATTCATGAGCTTCCGAAGCTCTTCTTGCCAAGATTTCGAAAAAAGGAAAGTCAAAAATTTCATAGGAACTTGTTCCTCACATAGGTTTTAACATTACTCATTGACTTAGTTCACTGTTGCACTCCAGGACCGTTGGGAAGTGGAAACTTATGCTTCACGATCTTATACTAGCTGACTTGACTGTTGCTTTTCATTATTTGGGTAGGTACTTTTGTAAAATGCTGCATGTTATCCTTATTTTGGAAGAGGTTAGTGGCCCACTTCCTTGACTAAAAATCGATTAGCAATATTCACAACTATTACATTGTCTGGTGTGCTGAGGGGCGTTTCAGTCTGCACTAAAAACGGTGTACTTATACCTAAAATATTATGGTCATAACTAAAACCATCACGTACAATTTTATTGAATGTTTTCGAGTTAGGGGGGTTTGAAACATCAAGTCAATGGTGATTTGGCACACTTTCGCAACTAAACATCGATTTTCGATTTACAATAATAAATGTGGAATTCCGGTGTGTCGTAATTTTGCATTTTCGACTTCAAATTCTGATTCTGCACCATTGAAAGTTCCAATTTTCAGCTCAAAATGTTCATTGATTGGCTGTAAAATGGATGAGGAGATAACGCGTGATGTCATCTGTTCTCGGGTTTCCCCCAGGCGGGCGCGGGTAAGAGACATCATCTAAATCTTTGTTGCGGCCCTCGTTTTTGCTCACTTCTAATAATCGGATACCCCATATAGCACCTTTTTGGAAAGCTTTCACTGAAATCTTTCAGTTGAACAAATAAAATGGAAAATTCAGAATTGCCCATTGTGTTATTAATACCTATATGTACCTATATGAATGCTTAATATGTCGTACAAACATCTATTTTGTGAAAGCAAGTAGGTATGAGAGTCATCATTAATTTATTGTTTAACATAAATACATCGAAAAAAAAGCCATAACTACCCATAATTATTGGGTTTTGAGCTAAGTAAAACAATGCCTGAGGGCTACATAGGAGATTCAATCTTTATCGCCAGCTGACTCCCTCTCTGCTAAATCTGCAGATATATAGATCGTCACTCGGAGAGTAACTCGTAAAAGCGTGAAATATCACTTATAAATAGAACCTGTGCGACCAAAAAGGGAGTAATACGGTAACTGGTAGCCGTTCTTCTGAGAATGGATTGATGGGTGTGCAAGATAGAGGCTTCCAGCTTATCTGGGCTTGAGCTGAGGGCACAACAAGCTGATTTAAAGAGCCGAAGGCCCACCCAGGCTGGACGGGGAAAGCCTTGAGAGGTCTGAACCCGATTACCCTCCACATAGACTATAATTATTGATCTCGTCAGGGAGCCCGACACTTCGCCCGGCTAATAGGGCCATTTCGCTTTCTAGCACCTCTGTTTAATGAAGCATTGAAAGTATAATTTTAGCCACGACACCGCCAGTTGTGATTCGATCACAACCTTTCAATAAAGCATTGAACACCCTTCTCGCCGTGTTGAAACCGAGAAAATGGTTTAATTTGTCAACCCTCCCACAGCAAATGACTTACATAGCAGAGATACATGGAGTGTTCTCCTCCTATAATGAATCTAACTAATTTTCAACAAAACGTGTATCCTACCTACATATTCTTTTAACCCTCTGGCTTTCCGGTATCTTGACAATTTTATGATTTTTATGTGTTTTCGAACTTGCTCTTAAAACAAAGCTCCCTTAGTGAAGAAATAAAATCAAATCTGAATAAATATACCGTTGGAAATCTTTTATAAGAATGTTTCAAGTTAGTTAATAGGTGAGAAACGCTGCATATTAGTACACAACGGTTTATTATTTTTTCTGTATAGATCGCCCCTCTACAAAGATCCTATTGACATAAAATAACCACCTACCGCGAGGTTCACGATCATCTCTTGGCGACAATGAGTAGGTACCTTCTAGTAATTATTATTATCGGAAAGATGTATCATTCATTCCTAATAAAATTCAGTAACTATGGAAGCTTCTGAAAGTAAACAA
>JAEMON010000005.1:16799781-16821917 GCA_030264115.1 Lygus lineolaris
AAATTTTCGAGCTAGGGCGTTTTGAGAATTGCATCCCCTATTATCTAACCCTTAGAGAAGGCCGACGGTTACACCAAACTTCGCGACAAAACTAGACCCCGAATGGTGCCAGTTGTACACCAAATTTCATTAATTTTGGTCCATGGTAACTAAGGAAAGTGCCGCGTACGGCGGGCGGCGGAAGGATGGATTTTTTAATTCGATTTTTGGATTCTACGTATCTCGAAACGTAAAACCTCAAATTTTGAGGGCGGGTTAATCATTTTTTTTCGTACTCAATTCCAAAGGTTCGTTATTGAAAATAATAAACCGAAATCCGCCTAAAAAGT
Organism: Lygus lineolaris; assembly: GCA_030264115.1. NCBI lineage: Eukaryota > Metazoa > Arthropoda > Insecta > Hemiptera > Miridae > Lygus > Lygus lineolaris. Next base: position 16,800,111 of record JAEMON010000005.1, read on the forward strand.
CAATTTGCTCGAATTAGTGAAATTAAGAAGGAATTCATGATTGGACAACTGCTGCGATTAAGACATGAACAACTTTTTCAGGATATCAGCTTTCTGACCGAGTAGTAATGCGTTTAAAAAATAAATAAAACCCATGACCATGACATGAGAAGTTAGGCACCTACTTATCATTTTTCACGCAATTGTCCAAGGTGAATCGAATGATGACACTTCTGATTCATTGTTGATGTTTCATAAATTGATTTTCCGAGAAAAAGAATAATCACATGTTTTGCTTACAGCACTCTCCACCCATTTTTGGAATTACCCAGACATTTTATACAAGCGCCGCTTTATAGTGCTAATATTTAGGGTTTGGCGCTCACCAAAAAGTTTCACAAACGTGCCAATCCTTAAGAACGATGGCAGAAGAATGTGGAACTTCTCCAGAATATAGTGTACAATTTAGTATTTGGCAACGATATTCCCCTTATTTTTCAGATTTTCGTTCAATTTTGAATAGGTAGACACTATTATCAGGCCCTCAGCAAAAATAGGTGTATTTTCCCATTCAATAGTTTGTTGCCTACTTGACTGGTGGGAAACGGAGCAACAAAGAGCGTCTCAAAAATGTGAAAAGGCACTCATCTGGCATCTTCGCTAATTCAGGTCCGTTGGATATCGGGGTTGTGGTGGTTAAGGATTCCGAATCCCCGGCGGATAATGTATTCCCTGGCTAAAAGAACTGACGTTCAAACAGGAACCTCGCGGACCATCCTTTTAAGAAAGGACCGTCCGTTTGTTGATATAAATTAATTAAATTGAGTCCTGGAATCCGGTTTTTGGGTGCCTGTGCCAGACAGCTTCGGCCCGCGCGAACTTCGCATATGCTCCTGAACCGACCGGTTCTTTCTCTTCTCGGATCTTAAATCACGATATTTTTTCCTTTTTTTGCCATTTTTTGTCGGTTTACCGCTACCGCTGGAGCCAAATAAAGCGGTTAAGAGAAATGGAAAACCCACATACAATTGAAATTAATGGTACCTACATAACATAACAATAAATTATTTTAGTACTTTAAATTAATTTCAGAATTTTAGGAAATTACGGAACATAGCCAAATTAGAACAGCGGGACTGTTATAGGGGCAACTACATCTTGGGTAGTAATGTAGGCCTCTAACAACAATCCTCATTTTACACAATTTCCGTTTTCCATCAAAATTCCCGTCCTTTCTTAATGAATGTATCTATGTTTTTCGTTGCAAGAGATTATAGGTATCTATACATATACTGAGGTCCGTTAAGTAACACAACATCTTGTCATCCTTGAGTGATGAGATTACAAATATAAATGGTATATTAATCTGGTTTCATCTGTTCATCTTGAAGATAAATTGAGAATCCTGATTGTGTGCACAATACGAAAGCGAAGAAAATATTGGACTTCAAATTTGAATTCCGAATGAAAAGTCCTGTAAGATCCACAAACTGGCTTCAATGTTGCAAAAATTGTGTTTACTCAAGTATTGGAATTAATAGGTTGAATTTATTAAAGCAGAGAAATAGAGATAGAAGGACCCTCCTGTCTTCCACTTTCATTTTTGTCAAATCTCGAAAACAGGATCATCAGAACCAGTCGGCCAATATCCTGCTCGGCCGGTAGGAAGGACTAAATTCGAAATACTGACAAATTGGCGACCGATAAAATGTCGGCGTAAATTAACTTCTCTCGACGTTTCATCGTCTCGCAAATGGTTCCTGACGTCGAATGAGGTGAGATTTTTACCGTCGCTCATGTATCCAGAGCGATTCCCTTTTACAGACTCGTTTTGAGATAAAATTTATATCTGAATGAGACGTATCGTAAAAACCCGGAGGATTTGAGTGGAATTTCAGATCACTTGTTTTCGAATCTTTCTTGTCTCCCCTCAGTTGTTTTTGTGCTTGGACCATCTGTTCGAAACATAGCAAATATCTGATTTCTCGAACCTGTTACGAATGTAATCAATCTGATTAACAAAATTAATTATAAAGGAGGTAGGTGTGGGTAGGTATTCGTTGTTATTGATTTCGCTCACGAAGTACAAGTAAATTCGAACATGAAACTTACTTGAGTTGGTTATGAGAAGAAAATTAGTAATACGTGGTTTACCGGGAGAGCACACATAATTACTCGTATACAACTAATTATTTGAAATATAAAAAATTTACTAGAATTTTCGCTCTTCATGGACGACAAGAGGTGAAGTGGGCTCCCAATCCATTAAGATACTCCAGTAACTTTATCAAATTTCATGAACTTTTCCCGTGAAATATATTGCTTCTTAGTCCTCTCCTACAACTAGATCGGAAAAACGTATTTAATATTTATATATCTACTTAAAAGATCAGCCAGGTAGGTGGTGCAAGTTTTCTCTTCGTATCTTTTAAGTTATTGTAGATAATAATCTTAGAAACATGGAAGAAGTAGGTTAACAGATTTTGTCTATGTACAGAAATCAAGTGAGTAATACCTAACAAGATACTAGGTGATGAAATCAATAATCATGCATCTATGGATGGATGTGGAGGAGAATCTCCACCAAAACTCTCAGAAACAAATTTTCCCAATTCCGTGTTATCCTTCGCGACGTCGTTACTTTCAGCTCCTAGATAAGGCAGATGCGTGGCCCACGGAGCGGCACTTACCTCGCTGTTTTGACAGAACTCGGTAATAACCGGTGGGCTATTCACTATGGCCATAAGAGGACGGCCAACCAAAGGTCTATAGTAACGTAAGTCGACTAGAGCTATCTGTGAGCCTTGACATCATTTTCAGGTCCGTTTTTTTTCCAAAACCAATTTCACCAAAATGCTACGACCGGCTACTTAAAGGGAGAGGTGTTAATGAGGTTTCTAATGGGATCAGCAGTGCGATAAAGTTGTAGAGTTCCGTTATTTAGAATATAATCTCGTTTAGAGTAATCCATTGAATTACTTGGCTTTAGCATGGTTTAGAACTCATACAGCAACCGAAACTACGATACGTATTCGATCAATGGGGAACTTGCATGGTTATCTTTTATTTTGTAATTCGAAAGATCCTAATAAGGGTTTTCCAAAAATGTGCTATATGAGGGGTATATGACGATTGAAAGTTGCCAAAAATGGTCTTGTAATTTGAGCCTAACTGACCCCCCGCCTATCTGGCCCCCCTTTTGTGGAATCTAAATGACGTTACGCGCTCCCTTCTAATCAATTTTCTGGACAAACTAGCCGTGATTTCAAGCTGAAAATTTGCACCATTGGGTTTTGAAGGGCTCTGAATCAGATTTTGAGGTGCAAAATTCAAGATTCCTACCCATGCACGTTCCCCATTGTAGGTTTTCACGTTCGCACATGTGCAGCCGTTACATTTGCCGACAAAATAATTTTCGATGTAGTTTAGATTACAACAATAATTTCGATGATAGTTTAGGTCCCGTATGAATTATTCATACGGGACCTAAACTATCATCGAAATTTGATAGATGCGCTATGGCAGTTCGACGGTTTCACATATTATGCACATGCACAGACGCTATAAGACTGATATGGTTGCGACAACCTCTGTAAATATGGGACCAACTATGGTCTAGTCCTGCTGAAAGTCATAATTAATGGTGGTTCACACATAATGTGCACTCCCACTCGCACCCTTACTCAACTACCTGAAGGAGTTCAAATTTCAATTTTTTTTTTCTCGACAAATTCGTGTTTCAGGCGGACGAAAAGCTAGCTTTTTAAGGGGGCAAGGACAGAGCCCAAATTTTTCCAAAAACGCCTAAATCACGGCTACTGGAGAGCTTATAGGAATGCCGAATGCAGGTTACTCTATATTTTCATATTATTCAGGGCGTGAAATGTATTCAACGTGATTTCTATCCCACCCAAAACTTCAAATTCACTTGTACAACCGACTTTGAGATTTAAACAATTAAAATTTGACTCCTGATGCACCAAAATGGCTGGCCTTCGAACTCATAATTGAAGGTTGCAGGGGAAAAACCCCCTCATCGCAAAAAAGCTGATTACGAGAAAAACGCAATTGAAAGTTAACAAACTGAGAAAGTAATGAACCATGACCAAAAAATGAAGGAAAAAATTTTGCAATACTCGAATACTACTAACTAAAACATTGCTGGTTAACAAAAAATAATTTTGCAATACTCAGATACTACTAACTAAAACATTGCTAGTTAGAAAAAACAACAACAATATTTTCAGCATTCAGAAAGGTGCAGGAATAAATTATATGTCCTGGAAAACTAGCTGCTCCAGCACTGAAATTGGAATTTCATCCTCAAAAATCATCGAATTGGAAGTAAGGATTATGATAAATATCTACCACAGAAATGTCAAAAACCCCAATTCATATTTCGGAGCTGAAAAAATGACAATTTTTTGGAAGGAAATGTAGGTAACAGAATAATAAAAACTCTGTCTAGTTCAGAAAAGAGGGCGTTTAAACCGCAATTCATGGGGTTGTTCCACACAAACGCACGCAATGAAGTGGTTTTTCCCCGGTACAGCGTAATTTCAACCTGCTTTTAGACGACTATGATGGTGTTTTTCACTGGAAAGGACTGCATATTCGGATAGTACGCCTTGTTATAGTACACATAGCGTTGTTAACTAATTTTTGACCAGAATGGCGATGAGGGGATTTTTCCCCTCTACCCTTCAATTTCTTTCGATGTCGTCGAAAATATAGCAGTCATTTCGGATTTTTCAGACCTTTCCTGTTCGGATATCAAGTAGAGGTACAAACTTTATTACAAGCTTTCAATACGAACCTGCACAAGTAAATGTGTAGTTCTAAGCACAACCATATTGAATTAGCCTTTTAGAGTCACATAATATTTCTGTTAGCTTAGAAATCCGGCAAAAAATTAGTGCTGTCGCGAGAACGGAAAGGAAGTTAGCCGTGGAAGTACAATTTTCTTGCGAACCCGTCTCATTGTCTGAAGTAGTCTTCAGTGGAGTTGGGGGAATGTGACAGCTGGGGAGAACATCGTAGGTCGAGCACAGAGAAGTGGTTGAACGTGAACTTGGCTGATATCCTCGGTGGGCGCTGGTGGAGGCCTTGTCGGGCTCTAATGTACGGCGGAACTGCCCGGCAGGCGGTCTTCACTCCGTCTCAGTCCTCACTCGGACCTGATTTATTCCGAACTGAGAGGATTCGCAGCCCTCACATCGCGTCTTCGCGAATCAATCAGATTATCTACTCTCTGGAGAGTGTAAAGAGACAAGATTTAACAAAATGAAGTTCTTCATACCTATGTACCTAAGTTATTTTGATAACTATATCGTTGAAGGTGGCTTTAAGGCGAAATGTTCCTCATTTTAGTGAGACATTTTTTCGATGGATGGCTGTACTATCGGGGTCAAAATAATTTCCGTTTTTCTCTGGAACGGATGGACCGATTTTGATTCTGTAAAGCTTTTTGTGAATGGTATCACCAAACTGAGGTTTGTACATTCAGTTTCGATTTGTAAAAAATCGTCTTCCATGGTTCGCAAATTTATTTTGCTCAAATTTGAACATTTTTGAAATGTCAGGTATCCATGACACAGAGTTTTCCTAGCAGAATCCAAATCAGTTTCCAGATTCAACATCGGATCAACAGATGCGAGTGATCACCAGGTAGGAAGAGAGTATTGGCTAAGGAACTGTTTGTGGTAACTGCTGGTGACTCTCTGTGAATATGTGCCTGTAGGAGTGTCCGCCTAGGAAAATTAGCTTGCATGAAGACCAATGAGGAATTGACGTCCATTTTTTTCTTTCTTTAAAATTGTAGATCTAACTGAGAGGTTCCCGGAAAGGTGCAATATGATTGGACGGAAATGAAAGGGACTGGGCGGAAAAGGGAAAGAAAACCTTTCAGAAGAGATAACGATTCACTAAACTTTGAGCTGCTTACAAATTACCTCTTGCTTTGTTCGCTAAAACCAGAATAAAGTCCCCTAGATATCTAGATAGTTCCATTTACTTGTTTTATACCTGCACACTCACAGTTTTGCTTTCAATCACAAATCTTCGGGTGACATTTATAATTCTGCCTATACTTGGAATATCTGTTTATTTGAGAATTACGCGGGCACGCCGAATTACAAAAGAATAGATGACAGCAGAACAGAGAAGAAACCAAACCTAAGCGGGTACCAAACCTGCTACTCTACAAGCAGATACCTCGTGACATGGATATATGGGGTTGGGGTCATATTTATTTTCGACGGTGTACGATTGGAAGATAGCTAGTGAGGAAGAGTTTTTTGTCTGATGTAAAAAACATGGTGTCTTTATGTAAACAAAACACAGGAATTAAAAAACTACCTATAATTTGTGTACCGGTCTCGCGTCACAATTTTTGATCTGAAAATTGGGTTCAATTAAAAAAGCACATGACCCCATGTCAAAAAGCGTTTGACGTCATTTGGTATGTATTGCCCTCCCGCTCCCTCAAGTGGGAACCCTGGAAAGGGAGATACATTCCAAATGACGTTACGCGTTTTTCCTTTTGCTTATTCCAGCCAAACTACCAGAGTTTCGAGGCTAAGAATTGGGGCACAGGACTTTTTAAAGGATGCTGAATCCGATTCTGAGGTCAAAAATGTCAAATTCCGACCCATGTCCATTCCTCATCTGTTGAGATTTTTCTATTTAGCTTCCATGAGTTATCCTTAGACTGAAGATCCTGGAAAAGCCTCCCTCTCCATCTTGGGGTCATTTAGATGAAATTAGAAAATCCAATCCAATTCTTGATATTCCGAGGACCAAGGAACTACGTGTCAATGTATTCACAACAAAAAAAGTTTTAGTCAGGAAAACGCAATACGTAGTGACCGCTGCCAATGCTAGTTTCACCTAGAACTATTGTCTTCTTGAACTTGTCTTCTCAGTGATAATTTTCGATAAAAAATAATACCTGTGAGTGGTTTTCGACAGGAGAAACCTGTTCTGACCTCATTCTTCATTCTTTATATTCCCATTCGGAATGTGTCGTAGGTATTGAAATGTGCTCGATGTGGTTATTTATTGGCCGTCTTTTCTTTCAATAAAAAATGGCGACAAAAAATCATACTTGTGTAACTACTTGGGTGCATTACGTGCACTACCGGCGAATCCCAATCAATATTTATAAGTCAGGGAGTTGGGCAGCAATGATACCCAGAGCTACCCATAGCTTTCATACTCAAATATCAAAAAATGAATAAGCTATCCTGACTTCTAAGACCGAAAGAAAACCATAGAAAGCTAACCAGAAAATCCACAATGAATTTGTCAGCTCTCTTGGGCATGTTAATTGTCCCAGAAGATTCGCAACCTGCACACTCCTATGCATCATCTGGGATTCGTACTTCTACTCGTTTCTTGGTTATTCCATCAGTCAGCAAAGTGCGCGTTCCGACAGACATGCTTCCAGGGACGAGTTCATGGCACGTGGCTGATTTTCTCCTCATCACTTCCCGGGTGGAATCATACTCAATATCAGGGCCAGTGGGTCATGTCTGCGAGAGAGCATATAATACGGCCATGGTGTCATGTCACTGATTGGAAAGGCGGAAAGGGTGTGAGCTTTGGGGGAAGATGGCCAAATGAAAGTGTCGGATAACGGACGGCCCTTTTGCCTTTTTCGCCTGTCAATCGATCGCACGAGGAAAATAAATATTATATCTGCTGGCTTGATATTTCATAGATGTGTGATTTTAGTTCGACAGTGCTCTCGATGACCTGAATATTTATCTTGCGGTCTGAACGGACGGATCATGGCTAAGATTGGGTACCTAATAACATACCTACCTAATGGTAGACAAATAATGACTCATTGTAAATTCCAGCATAATACGGTATATAGGTTTGATACGTCATTATAATTGAATTCCATTATCATTTTGAACGAAAACTCTACCAAGAATGTGTATGCGCCTTCTCTTAAATGCATAGAATTAATACAGTAAAAATACAATGAAACTAATAGTTACCTATCTACTAACTTAAGGAGATTGTTAGGTCACCATTCTACACCCATCCCGACTTGGATCGAAATATAAGGACGTCTGGTCTTGCTAGTAAGGTAGGTAGGTATCTACATATTTAAAACATGAAAAATCCAACAGGGGGGGGGTAATTATAATCTAAATCTCGGTAAAAATTGCCCATAGGCCCACTGAGTTTAAATAGACCACTCACAAGAATGATGGAGACTATTAAAACCCATTTTCGGCTTTTAAAAACCGGGGGGCTAATGTTGAGTTTCTACGATTAAATGACGGTAAACCAATTGAGAAATTGCTCTGCGCACCAAGGAATATTTTGTGAAGAAAAAATCGTTAGTCAAGACCTGACCCAGTGGCACTGATTGAAAGGCAGGAAATGTGACGAGAAGCAGGTTTTCGGGAAGTGTAAATATACGCGACCCTACCACGCAACAAGTCCTATTTGTGTAACTATATTTATTCAGGAATTTATCCAATAGACGCTTCGAGGGAGGTGGACGGTTCTTGAAAACCCAGTCATCCCCTTCGGGGAAACCTAAAAATAGCCTCCCCTCAGCTCTTCTCTTCCTAGCAGGTTATACTACGCGTATTACGATATCTAGATGTGATGAGATGAACCAGGTGGTTATGCGAGAATGTTTTGCAAATGTCGTGAAATTAGCAAGCGAGCCAACTTGATGTATTAGGTAGTTTGTGTCCAATTTATCGTTCTGCCGCGTGTTGCCCTCGCCAAAGTCCCACGAATTTTTCAATAGCTTATTTCAATTTTCATTGAGTGAAAGGTAATTCCATTAAAAATTATTGTTGATCGTCTATCATCAGTCACCACAGGATGGTAAAAATTAATAATATCATATTTGAGACGCACCTCAGGGAGTTAATAAAGAGTCTGTAAATCGGAGGTTGGGGAAAACTGGAGTTGTCCTCTCAAGCACAGCTTGTTCAGCCTTTCACAGACGAACGTTCCAATATACAAATGTAGTTGCTTTATGCGGTCCTCATCTCGTGTATGGAATCAAGCAAATTCTAATAAAAAGGAATTCAAAACGATTTTTCGCTTATGTTACCTATTTGGTACCGGAGCTATTTGGCTTGGGCCATTCCATTATTAATAAAATATGGTTTAAGCTGGAAGGATCTGGCTACTACCACTTTAGAATAAGAGAGAATACGATTAAAGTCACGATATTGATCCTATGCAGAGCGGTTCACTGGTATGGAACTTGCAAGAGAGGTTAAACCCCATACCACTTCCTATATGTCTTCCAATCTATTAAGAACTGTCACAGACATTACAGCCCTGTTATTATTTAGCACAGAGACTACCTACTAAAGTGGCCAGTTCATTCACGTTTTCGTGTATAATCTGTGGTACTACAATCAAGTTTAACGTGAAGTATGAAGAATACAAAATGAAGCAATTCTACAAATTCATTATTGCTATCGTATTCGATATCCATGAAACGAACTATCTTATAAGTTAAAATACCTTCCTACCTTATTCCTTGTATTTCCATTAATTCATTAATTTTTCAACCCATTCATTTGAAAACTAACACGGAGCTAAAGGATGTCAATCAGGCCGAGAATCCCATGCACCACTCCATAATGTGACTTATATTTGAACACAATGCACCACTCACCGCACAAAAGTAAAGAACAAATATTGAGAAGGGACACAACTGGAAGGGAGGATAAAATGTTCTGGTTAATAGCTTTAACGGGGAGATAAATATTTGTCCAATCGGAGAAAAGAACTACACAATAGGGAGAATAGAGAGAAGAACGACTGTTGTAATAGAGGGTCTACACAATAAATGAAAGAGACTTTGGTTATGAAGGGAACTTGATGGCAATATCGGACTCGTTAAAGTACCTATACTACTGAATAGCTTATTCGTGGAAATAGCTTCCAACGAGGGACATCACGAACTATCGATATTGATAGCTAATAAACGTGTTTACCGATATACGTTTACTGGCGTTGCAAAATTTGCTTTTACCTGATTGGGTTGGCTACAAAACTGGTGAGAAGATCAAGCGTGACGTCATCTGTTCTGAAAGAGCGAAGGGTGCCCTCCGGGAGGGCGCAGGGTGGGTGACGTCATCTGTATCTTTTTTCACAGCTTTCGTTTTCGCTCAATTCCAATCATCGGATACCCCACATATAGCATCTTTTTGGGAAGCTCTCACTGAAATCTTTCAGTTGAACGAGATTCCAGATACATCTCTGAGAAATTTGAAATGATGGCGTGGGACAAGTAAAAGGCAATGTATGGGGCAAGTCAAAAGGCTCACTGATAAAGACGAGACTTTTGTGACGATTGACGGTACTAAGAGACGAGCAAATGCTAGTGATGCGTGTCCCAGCCCCCCTTCCGAGTTACTCTAATAGTGAAACTTGAGCCCTCAATCGGAAAAGTTTTTCAGATATAGAAATGTCCTGGTACTCCTGACATATAAAGCTCCATCAGGACGTTTAGATAAACTAAAAAATTGCCAAATTCGAGTCGCACCACTATCATCTCCGGAAGTAGGCAGATAAAAAATGATGTAACTATCCTTCAAATAAGCTTTTAGGGGCAATTTTCATTTTTTTCTTATTTCTCCTTAATTCGGAGTGATATTTTTGCCTGCCTAACACATCAGTTATTCAAAATCTACCGCCATGAAAACGTTATTGGAATGAACTAAACTATCCGTGTCAAGACGACACTCGGTAAATCGAAACGCTCTCCACGAAGAAAACAGTCCATAAAGAATACGCTTTAAACCAATTTATGGGTTCGTTACTTTATAGTTGCTACTTAAAGCTTCTCCTTCCGGCCACCGCCCTGGACACTCGCGATGATTGATGGTCATGTTGTAACGTTTAAATGAGTGGAAATAATATGATTCCTCGACCTCCTCCTTTCTTGCGCATTGGTCTTCAAAGTGGTGGATCGGCTGCCGCTGCGAGGATGAGGTTGTGGCCATCAATCAACTCTTGTGACAGTCGGCAACTCTACGACATGTTGTCATTAACAAGAAACTAATCGCATTTCTCGCCTCCCGTCTTCCAGAAATTCCGGTTACCCAGTTTGCGAATGTAATAAGAGGTGGTTTCTTCAGAGTATATAAACATACGGGTGCATCGTCATTATTCTGGGACTCCATTTCTGTACCTGGAGAGATATACCAATCTGAGCTCTACATGTCTCTTCTTTCACAGTTAATAATAATCAACTATAATTTCCAGTTAAACACATGGTCAGTTTTCTAATTACCTAGCTACGAGTATATTTCGGTTTCGGATAATAATGGTGCCACCTTTCTAAGAGCATCTGGGTACCTATACAGCGTACAGGTGCTGAGATGAATTCATCATCCCGTTATTTCATACAATTATAGGTAGATTGGAAATAGTCTCCCTGCTCTACATTTAATTAAAAAGGCACACCCCCTGTAATGCGTACCTACATGACGACAGATCACCGAAGCTCATACCTAACTTTCGCTAGGGATTCTTCTTTGGCATGAGAGAAAAACATAACATCCAACATGAAATTGCCACATCAAACTATGGCCAAATTCGATCTTCCTGCTCGATCCTTCTTTAGAAGTACGTACGAATGGGTGCTACACATTTTAATTCGCCCATTCCGGTCAGTTTCAAAACTCCTTTTTGTGGATTAGACGGAATTTGAATTCAGATTCGGTTGTTCAACCAAAATGTTGTGAAGATTGTTGATTCGTTGCGGTAACTGTTCTTAAAAACGTTCGTTGACTAATAATGCTGAAAAATGAAGATTGATGTTTTAAGTGGGAGAAGGTAACTCCAGAAGAAAAAGTTCCATTCATGCAGCATGAGTTGGTGAGCGAATTTTAAAAGAATAATTTTAACCGATTTGGTGGATGATTCTTATAGGAAATCTCGCGCTGATTGCGAACATACCATATTATGTTCTCATGTTTAAGATGGTAATTCACACCAAAACCCTCAAAAAACACGTTTTTTTTTTAATAGCGATTTTTGACTCTAAATCTTCAAAATTTGACCCTTTGGAGTACTCAAAAAATTCTGGCCAACGAACTTTACCTTTCTTTTGATAATATAGACCTTTACAATTTTTTTTTCGATTTTTTATCCCGATCCCTCAGGCAGATACCTATCGTCTGGAGTGACTGGCATATATATGTATAAATATAATACATAAAAAAATGTTAAGTTTCAGGAATCGGTTTAGAATGGTCAAAACGAATTTCCATGAAGAACATTTTCAAAAATGTTCATTACAAAAATTTTGAAGCCATTGCAATAGCTTCATTTTCTTCGAAAATTCGCTAAAACTAGTAGAACTGACAAAATACAAAGTTTGGTTGGAACACAGTTAGTTAACTTGGTTAACGATACATCGTGGATAGTTGAGCAACAAGAAAGCTAAGAGCTTGAATCAAGATAATATATTACGAGTGAGAAGAAGTCATCAAAGTGCCTAGATGTTACACCGAGTGAAATCTGTCTCAACAATGTTTTCCAGCTTTTAGTGAATGAAGGTAACGTGGGAATCTAAAACTTTGGTGTAAAGTGATGGACTAGCTCAGGCCCGAAGGAGCGAACATGACGCGGTGCAGAGCTGGTGTCGGTGATTTCCCGTGGGCGCTGTTTTAGACGTTCATCACTGGTAAGTTTAGCAACTCTAGCAGACAGTGAACGTCCTGTAAGATATTATTTACAGAAAAAATCCAAGTGGTATGAGCTCTTATTCAATCTCGTTTCGTTGGTTTCGTTTGAGGTTGATACAATTCTTTCAAGCGTGGAAATTAAATTTGGCTTTTTCATCGTCATCAGGCAGTATTGTGTTGCTAGTATCATAGCTCAAGCTAAGTTAAAGCAAATCAGGAATAATTAGGTTGAAGGTGAGAACAGATCTACAAACGGAAACTTCACATTCTTGCCCATCACACCCATCTGGATACGAAGACAACATTGCTATCGTTTTACTGATTGTTTCAAGCCTGAAGGTGGCAATAGAAGAAAATGAGCTAGGATAATAAGTTATTTTGGCTTGTCTATAATACCGAATTAAGGCTATTACTTGGATCCTATTTCTTTCTTCATTGTGCAGTGAGTTCGTGGCCCGTGACAAAATCTGGTGTTCAAATTTAAGAACGGGGATTATAGAAAAGTCTTCACACGTAATACAAAAAGTAACCTAACAGGCGGATGAACGATTCTGATCAGTAACTACGAGTGTCCACCGTGAGGATTAATATTTCAGTAGATACCAATCGATTCTCTAACTGAGTGGACTGCATCAGACCGAACTAGCCCTCACATCTCTCACATCAACTCCTCAATTATTCTTACTCGTATTTGTTTCGCTTGCTTATCGGTTCTCACAACACCGTGTAAACGTAAACTCGCCTGCTATCGTCGATCGGGGCTCCTAACGTTGATAAATACCTACTAACCTTGGAAAACCAACGAGACTTACACGTTGTGTGTGTATCATGAATTAAAATGTCCACAGACGGTTGCTAAGCCTTCTCAGATACAATCTTTACCTCTGCCTCATAAAACGCTGTCTTCCCAAGGATTCCATCCAATTTTTCCCCCTTTCACACTACGAGCAAAAATGTTTCCAGAATGCGACAAAAATCCACGTCTCACCTAATAAGGTTATCATTATTGCCGCTCGTACTCCTTCTTTTTACGAGATCGTTGGAAATTTCTGCCTACCGAATCGACCCAATCAACGATGAACATTCATGCAAATGATGCCAAACGAACTCATAAGGCTGTCATCATTTAACTGTTTGAATTAACGCACTCCTGATTGGAAACAGAATTGACAATTTATTTACAAGAGCTAACAACGCGACCGTACAGCATTTTTGGTTGAAAGATAAGAAGGGATGGAAAAATCATGGAACATTGAAAGAAGTGGCGGGGGTTAAGTATTTTTTAAATCAAATCCATCTGTGAGATCATGAAAATGACCACCGCTATCACAATAGCCGCTCTGTCAATAATCGGCAACAAAAACTACAAAGCGAATTATAGGATCCACCGAGTCTACCCTGAAAATATACGTATCAAATTTAATATTTTTGGCCATTAGCATGGTATAATACGACAAACGAACAATGATGAAGACGGTCAACAAAAAGCAGCTCGATTACAAAAGTAGCTTGCATACCTATGTTCAGCAATAATTAGGTATACCAATTCTTTGTGATCATTATTTGAAGATTTTTAGATCTTTGTTCCATTCATAAACATTATTTTCTTCTGAACGAAAATTTCATCTTTACTTTATGGATAAAAAGAAAAGACTGCAGGTAAAATTGGACGGAAACTTTACTATAACAAAGCCTCTACATAATAACCGCATAATAATTACCGAAATTACCCACATAATTTTCACCTTTACCATTCGAGAAAACTTGTAGTTAGTTTCAAATTTACTAAAGCCCCCAACTTTAGAATTCAGAGACTAAAAACTCGTCTTGCAGCTGTCTTTGAGTGACTTTCAAGCCCAATAACATTTCTTCCAGACTGCTCTGAGGTTCCCCTCAAGTTCTAACTTCTGTAAAACTTCTACATTGTACCTACCCGATTTAAAAACTTCTGTCCACTAAGGCATGCAGACACCGAAGAAATGAAAAAGTTGGGACAGGTATTCTCAATAATAATTCTAAATATTGATATCAATCGTTGCAACTTGCAAAGTTTATTTCAGTTTTATTCTTCACAATTGGGTCGATACTGATTTGGCTGAGATGAGTTCTTACCTTTTGTTGAGAGGAGCACGTGGGTATGTTGGAGATTGAGGGGAAGAATTAATGACAGTTGCCTTTACTCACCCATGCGCAGGAAGTTGATTACAATGCACGAATGGTATTGCTTGGAATAAAATGTATTACAGAGCAATCATAAGCCCCATAAGAAGAGTCCCTGATGAGGCCTATTAAACAGAAGGCGAAACTATTCGGACTGAATTACTGAAGATGACAGCGTTCTTTCTTCCCCTTAACCTCCCTCATACGTTTAATGGCACCATCCAACAAAATGTATAGGAATGTCGTCAATCAAACTTGTCCCTACTATTGGTAGTATCCATATTCATAATAATTAAAGTAACAATAGCAACCTCATCGGTCCTTTGCAGCCACTCAGACAGTTTCATCCGAGGATTAGCTCTGATGTGCAAGGTTCTGATTTGTACCAATGCAGTGGTAGCATCTGCGCGTTTCCGGAAGGTACCTCTTGGACTTATATCTATACCTCTCTTGGAAAATCTGACGTGAAGAACCGGGTAGGGTCTGACGGAACCTATTCCTATATTCCTCAATTTTGATCAGTAGGGGCAAAATGAGTCTACAAAACAAAGAAACACGAGTTTGATTAATTCCAAAAATAGTAATTGAAACAATCAAGACTTGCTTTGTTCGTCCATAAGAGGGATCTCACCTATTTAAGTAGGTATAGGTGTTTCACTGGTGGGATGCAGAAGGGAGTCGTTCCAAATTCTTGCTGCAGATTCTGTGCGTGGGTAACGCACAAGGAGATTTTCTGGAGGACCCAAGGAGGACCCGTTCTGGCATAAAATATTCCCATACCAGGAGGCTTGTTTTAGTGGGAATCAAAAAAGGAAAATGTTGGCTACGAAATACCAACAATTTTGCAGTGTTCAGTTTTTTGAATTATTGGAATTTGTAGTTCCTGAAATGGCCAGTTCAAAGCGGGAAAATGAGATGACATTTCAGTGTGGTCCAGAAACCGTTGTTGGGACGTCATTTTCCAAAGCGGTGGCAATATTTCCGCCTAGTTTGTAACACTAAATCTCCCACGGTCGCGTTTATCTGCTCGTATACAACTATCTTTTTTGAAATTCTATTAGCTGAGTCACACGTTGAGAATTATTGTTCCGGGAGACCCCTTTGCAATCTAAATTGGGATCTTCCCGCAGGCGGGTTATGCCCGATGTAACCACAGCGGTCTCGTCGCAGCACGCTAGGGCTCACTGCCTTTCAACTTTATAGCTCACTTCCACTTGTGGAAAAAAGGTCACAAGAACTTGATAGCGTTGGATCAAGATTCTAGGAGATAAGAATCATCGATTTTCTACATGAAACCGTGTTCTTCCATCCCTGAAAATGATCGAATTATTTGTGGAATTTGCATATGCGTTTTTTCCTTTGGGTAAGCGCATAGTTACCTACCTACTATGTTGATAACTTCGTCAACGATGATTTGGGGGGATGTCAATGTGGGATCAGCCCTCAAAAACGGTGTTCTTTTATGCTCCAAATTTTGTAACTGTTCCTCCTACAATGTCGAAGTGATCGGGATTTTGGTCCACAGAAAACACACCTCCTTCGCCGAGCTTTCGTGAAATATATTCACTTCATCAGGGCTCGGAGGTAAGCCCGCGGGGTGGGTGACCTTCACACCACTGTCAACATCCATGAAGAACCATAGTGGTATGTAGGTATCACTTGTAAAATTGCATGAATTGTTCCGAACTATTTCATAATGAATAAAAAAACACACAACTAAAACATCAATAGGACCAATCACAAATACAAATACTTTATTATATTATTGTTCAGGTACAAGTCAGGTTAACATTTCGTAGAACTAACAAACAAACAAACAAATGTTAACAATAATATAATAAAGTATTCGTATTTGTATTTGTGACTGGTTCTTTAGATTAATTTATGTTTTAGTTTTTTTTAAACTCATTATGCAATGGTTTGGGATAATTCATTCAATTTTACAAGTGACTCCTACTTACCAGTCTGGTTCTTCATGGATGTTGACAGTGGTGTGGTGTTCACACTATTAGGCTTACCTTCGAGCCCTGATGAAGTGAATATATTTCACGAAAGCTCGGCTGAGGAATCGCGTTTTTCTGTGGATCCCAATCCCAATCACTTCGACATACTAAGTCATCTGGGTCGATCTCCATATCCAAGTCCTCCTACAACTAGCATCGTAACTAGAAAAGCCTAAGCCGCCAAAACTGGACAACCATCAACCACTTCAAATCTCATCATTATCAGCAATGTTGGATTAAGATGTCATTGGTGATATACATTGCTTCTATGATGAAGTGCATTTGATCTTGCAGAACATCCTGAAAAAATTAAATGGACTCGGGAATTTATGGAGACGGTCCCAACCCATATATATTCATCTCTATCTTTTTCATACTATCCTCTGCTTCTGGATGTATGTGTAAGTGTCTTGTGGTTTCTAAATTAGTTCCTGATGAGTGTACTGTGATTTTTGTACTGTGTATATCTTGGGAAAATGTGGTTCCTACTCATGATTAGCTCCTGTAAATCAATGAATGAGTTGTTTCAACGTCATATAAATCTCGTTAATGCTGGAGAAAGCTGATGGTACTGTGAAGCTGACTTCAATAGCCCCCAAGGTGAACGGACCGCCAATTCAGGTATATTTGAACTCCCAACGTTTACAACACAAATCATCCCTCATTCCCACCACACAACATACCATGGATGCGCACAACACTTGTAGGTACATCTGTGCTCCATTATGTGATAGGTACCTATACAGTCATGGTGCAATAAATATACAGACTCTCATACACTTCAGTTCTAAGGGCTTTGACCCAAGAAGGCGACTGTCTCAGAATAGAGTCCACGCATCTAATACAACCGAGCTCATGTTGATTCCTCAAGCGATCATTTATGCATGCACAACCTGAAGCGAGCACGAAATTTATTCATGCTCTCTAATACAGTCATTTATGGGAGCGAGCATTATAATAGTGGGTTCTAGCTGTATACAAGTCCCGAGGTGCGAAGCGATTTTTGTTTTTGTTTGGTTCGATGCAGGTAGTCGAAGATAGCTCATCCCCATTAGTGAATGTCGGAAACCCTGTCTCCGAACACTATTTTTAGCACCAGACAAATCTCCAACACCTCCCGCCCACTATTAATAGTGCACTACTTAGAAAACGTCTGGGAAACTCGCAGGACGACATCCAACACTTCCCCCTGTTCCCTATCTTCCACTCTTCCACATCATCTTTACTCCCCTCTTCTTCGCCAACTTCTTCGAATTTTCTTTGTAGAATAAACAATTCATTCATATGGCTTCACGGGCGACTCTTCATCAGGCGCCGCTTGGCACGACGGCCGTCCATCTTCGTCTTTCTTTTGATCAGGAACCCCGGAAATCGTGGTCATGGTAGTTTGGAGGGATTTCTACCGAAACATCATTAGCTTTAGAAGACACATATAATGAATTATAATATATCCATCTTATTAAGATGGAGATATAACAAGGGATAAAAGAAGACAAATTATAGGGGACAAACACAGCCGATTCGACTCAAGCTTGGTTTGACAAGGTTCCAACTGCAGACTCGACCTTGGTTAGGCACGGCTCCAAATGAAGGCTGGGCTCTGGTTCGACAAGTTGCTATTCGGGGTCTAGTTATGAACCAGAACTTGACATCATTTCGATTCCAAATCCAAGGGTTGAAAGAAAAGGGGTTGAATGCAACTCGTTGGAAAATACACCATACCTCGAAAACGTTTTTAAATGAAACGATTTTGAATTATTTCAAATTTTCGAATGAGACCATCAGGCGCACTTGTAAGACCAACAGTTATACTCGTGGCTTCTAAAAAGCCCCAAAAAATATTATAGAATCATCCTGTGACGAAAAATGTGCGGTTCCAGTAATTTTGGATATAGGCCGTTCAAGTTTATACGGGCTACATAATTTATTCTCAATGGTGGTTAGCCAAACCGTCATCAGCAGAAACTCAACCACGATTTACGGCGTGAAAATGATTTTCGGGGGTACAGTAAGCTTTTCTTCTTCAAACGAGAGAAAAATCTTCGTTTGGAAAGTGTGATTCATGGGCAAAGTTTAGAAGTATTGATAACCTACTCTGACTCTTTTCTTTGTTAGTTGAAATATTGATTCAGTAAGAAGCTTTAGACTTTGAAGTGTATTCACATTCTTCTCACCCCATTATCAAGATTCCATTTAGCGACTGATTCAAACGGTATTTTTCCTCCCCTCAATCTTAGAGATTTCCATTTATTTTCCAGATAATTCGAAGATCTCCCTAATTCCATGAAGGATTAAACAAAAATCCTCTAGTGGCTGAGTGGAATGGGAAGGGGGGGGGGGGAAGGGGAGGAGGAATATCGATCTAACTGAATTAATTGGTTAAAGATGATGAATGTATAAAAAGGCTGAGACAGTTTGCCCCTTGATCAATAAATTCATGGTTATTTTTCCACCCTTCGGAATGGGGGGAGCTCCATGAGACGTTCAAACTTTTTCCATGAATTGCGCTCCAATGTATTGAGATCTTACAAATCCAACCAAACTCTTCGAAGATTTAGGCAACAGTTTCCTCATTATTTTGTGAGTGAAACGCGTGGAATATGATTACTTGCAGGTAGGCCTCAGAAAACCAGGTGGAAGGTGAGGACTGGCATCTGACAATCGGATTCGAAATGGGTCAGAAATACCAGTTTTCATCGCCCCACTGTTGGCCAATGTCACTCGAGAGCCTATTTCTGGCAAACTATCCATCTGATTTTCACCAGCGTATATTGTTCAGAACCCTCAGACGGTCCTCACTGAATTTCATCACAGGTTATAGTCTACGCAAGCGCAAACGAAAATTTCATCAAAAACCGATTTTCCATGTTCTGATTCCATCGGCTTCACATTGGAGTATATGTCGGCCGTAGGGGTAGCTTGATCCATGTTTTGTCGGGAAGTGGCACAGGGATGTGAAAGAAAAGAACTAATTCATGTCAACTTTAATGCGACGTTTCGTCTACTTCTCGTAGACATCTTCAAAGCAGGAATGAATGGAGTCAAAAACCCGAGTAGCACCCGGATCAGTCAAAAGAACCAACAACATCAAACAAGGAGATTACTGCCAGGACGACAATCAACAATTGGTTCTGTTAGCAGTGGAGACAAAACCACGCAGGTAGGAAAGAACACACCTCTCCTGCACTCCAATTCTTCAAATTTCAATGATTCTGAACTTCCCTTGAATTTAGCGCAAAACATTAAAAAAAGGCATTAAAAGTTACTTGAACAAATAAGTACAATTCAACCATCCATAAAAGGCAAGTCTCCCTAACAAAACTCGTGTTTATCGATTTCGTTACAGACCGACCGGAAAGGTACTCGCATGACGTATCATGGAGTCCTTCCAGGTGGGCTTGGTTGATGACGTATCCTTACCTTATTATCCACCCACTTCCGATCGACGGGTACCCATCATACTGCACCTCTTTGGAAAGCTCTCATCGACATCTTTCCACTGATTTTTGCCATAACATCTAAGTAAAGTAAATGGTTACTATATAATGTGTACATACTCGTATGTATGTTTAAACTTGCGAGGAAGCTATGTACATCTATTTTTCTTAAATTGATGTCCCGTTATTACCTACCTACCCTAGAAATTATTTCATGATTTCGTTTTGCATGGATCTGCATGTTTGCTCGAAATATTGTTTGGACAGATGTGGATCTGGGGTCAGACTCACTTGACCTCGTCTACCGATTCAATCGAGATGGAGTTCTCGATGATTAAGCGATGAGAAACAATACTACTTACAAAAAGCTTCGATAGCATCGCCAGTTGATTAAACGTGCATTGTACCACTTGCGTGTTTTACGCGAATTTTACAAGAATGTTAATTCAAATTGTAATGGGTTGAATAATTCTTTCGAACGAATTCATGAAAGTTCCCAACGCAACCAATCTATGAGAATCAAATGTATTGCACGAATGAACCCTTAAAGGGTGAAACATGTTGATAAATTAATATGCTTTTAAAAAAATGAAGGGATTTTACAGATTCCATGACCATTTCTCGCTGCTTAGCTCTTTAATTCATGCGTGCATACGATCATATATAATAATTATATATGAACGTATGCACGTATGAATTAAAGAGCTAAGCAGCGAGAAATGGTCGTGGAATCTGTAAAATCCCTTCATCTGTAAAATCCCTTCATCTGTAAAATCACTTACCAATTATTGGTAAGTACTTACTCTGTTGATTTAGTTGGTCGCAGTTATGAGCATACTTGATTGAATATTGAAATTGTCATGATCATTCGTAATTATTGCAAAACCCATAGTTTTGTCAAATAAGTATCTTCGAAGTTTATGAATAGTAAGTAAGACTAATAAGTAATATCACAGTACCTATACTATGTAGTATTTCTAAAAATCATCATCCAGAGGAATCATGGTTTTCGTTGATATATTAGACGGATAGATTAATGAGGTTATCCTCTGTGTAGGAATGCACTTTTCTGTTACCTGGAATCCGCAACTCCGACGTCTCCATCATTTCTGCCTCACTCAGCTCCACTTTCCTTGACAATATCTAATCCATTTCCCATCCACTTTTCTCACTTTCCAACCCATTTTCAGTAGTTTTCCCGTACGTTCCACCATCAAACCACAAATCAATAGCCCGGTCGATCCGTTGTAATAACAAACAAGCTCCATTCGTTCCCCTCAGCTGACAAGTACTGCAAATATTAGCAATCCTGCCAACCTGTTGATGGCAAGTTTATTCCTTTGGTATGTGCACGGTATGGTTTTCATTCTACCGCGTTATTTATTACTTGTTTTGCAAATAAAACCATACTGTAATTTTTGTTATATGTTTCTTTATTTTGTAAAATTAAGTTCACTGTGATGTGTGTGAAAAAAGTGAATTTTCCATGTGTTCAGCTCTCACGCGTCCGTTTCTTTGTTCTGATACCTGATGACGTCACAT